>JAGQDI010000042.1:0-116786 GCA_020615335.1 Fusarium pilosicola | reverse complement strand
ATCTTAGATTATATAGTTTACTTTTTATTTAATCTTCTTAGCCTTAAAGTCTTAGTTAGTTCTTATTGCTAATGTATAGTTTAGGTTATTATAATATTAGTTTGGTTTTCTAGATATAATTTTAATAGGGGTTTTATTTATATTTCTACTTAGTTAAATAATTCTATCCTAGACTTTAATAGGCATTCCTGTTTTTATAAACATTTAGTTTATAGTATTATTAAGTTTATAGTTAAAATCTAGTATACTTAGCTTATTATCTAGGTTAGGGTTAACTTCTTTTTCTTTTCTAACT
Source organism: Fusarium pilosicola (assembly GCA_020615335.1). Lineage (NCBI taxonomy): Eukaryota > Fungi > Ascomycota > Sordariomycetes > Hypocreales > Nectriaceae > Fusarium > Fusarium pilosicola. The sequence continues at coordinate 116,491 of JAGQDI010000042.1, read as the reverse complement.
ATAGCTATAGTTTTTCTAGTTATTTTAAACTTCTTTAGTTTAGGGATAGGTATTTATTTAAGTTTAATATTGTTATTTAGTTTGTTTTTTTATATAGTTTTTTTTTTACTAATTTTACTGTTTTTTTATTTTTTCTTTAGTCTTAAGATATAGTATTTCTAATATTAATACTAAGTGTCCTAGAATAGGTTATTATTCTTATAGGATATACAGGTAGTACTTCTTAAGTGTTTATTCCTTACTAAGGAATAGGTTATAAATATAAATTAGAATTCCTGCTTTATTTATATAAGGTATTATATAGTTATTATATCTGTCTTTTCTAGTTATATTAACTATTTTAATTACTATTTATAGTTTATTGCTATTTCTTTTAGTAATACTAATTATTTTACCTTTTAATATAAGTTTATATTTTTAATTAGTTTTAACGGAGTTCTTACACTTTTAATTAAAATGTCTTTTCTTATTACAGTTTTAGTAAGTAATTTTAAACTTATCTTTCTTGATTTTAATAGTTATTAGTCTTAGTTTAGTTCTATATTAGGTATTAACTTATTATATTTTTCCTTAGTTAGTATAGTACTATAGTTTATTATTATTTTATAGTTTATTCTAGAAGTTATAGGTTCTCTATATAAATTATTAATTATTAATCTTAATAGCTATATTAATATATTTTACTAGTATTTTTAGTTAGTTTTCTTTTTAGAGTTTAGCTTATACTGGTTCTTTAAGTATATTAAAGAAAAATAATATTAGTATATCTTAGTCCTAGGGTAGTTTACTTATAAGTTTTAGGAACTTTACTTTTAGGGTTAAAGCTAATCCTATTTATTCAAAGGCTTTAATTTATCTTTTTATATATCCTTTTTATTAATAGTTTTAAAAGCTATTTTAAGTACTTCTTTTATTTTATATTATCTATTTAGTTTAAAAAGTAAGGCAGTCCTTAGCTATAGGCAGATTAGTAGATTATTTATATAGTTTTTTATAATAAGTTAAAACTATTTAGTAGCAGTTTTAGTAAGTTTTCTAGCTATATATATTACCTTAGCAGTATTATTATAAAACTGGTTTAGGTAGTAAGTAATAAAGGCTTTACTTTAAGTAAGAAACGTAAGTAGCTTACTAAAAGTACTATTAAAAAGCTTAGGCAGGTTAGGCTTAAGGATTTTACTAGGGTCTTTCTTATTACTAGCTAATATTACTAGGTTATATATTTCCTATTAGGTAATAGTATTATTTTACTGCTATTATTACTAAAGTACTATAGCTTTTTTTAATATTTAATATATCTTATTTAACTTATTAGTAACGTTTCTAAGTTACTCTTAAAGTTATTTAACTTTTTTATTATTATCTTAGGATAAGTTATTTATATTTTTTATATTTTAGTTAGTTAGTAGGTAGTTTACTAGGCTAGTATTAATAGGTATAGTAAGCTAATATTCCTAAGGGTTAGTAGTGCCTTGCTAGTAAATAGGGTTAATGTTTATAGATATTATATTTATATTACTTAGTGTTACGCAGTATAGTCTAAATAAGAGCTATTAATATATAATAGTTAGGTCTAACTGTATTAAACTAAGCTATGCTTAGGTTTATAGTTAGCAGATTGCATAGAGTATAAACTAAGTGTTATTAAAGTATTACGTCTTTTAATAGTAGAATAATACGTATTAGGCTTAGTTAATATAAAGAAGTATTATTAATAGCTAGTAAGCTAGGTTCTATTTAATACTAAATAAATATATATATACTTGTAGTTCCTTAGTAGGAGCGATGTAGTCCTGGAGCGCTGTTAGTCTAATATTAGTTAGTCTAATCCTGGTTAGTCTGATATTGGATCTTATAAGTGTTAGTAGATATAGGCTGTAGTGTCTTTATTAGGTGAAATTTGTAGGGTATAATTCTATATAAAATGTAACCGATAAGGTTATAATAAAAAGTTAATAAGTATAAAGGCTATTATACTTATACTAGCTATTAAAAGCTATAAAACTTTAATTAAATATATAATAATTATAGTAAAAGTTATCTTAAAAGTATTAACTTTAATTAATAAACTTACTTATATTAAGTATTTTACTTTATATATACTTTATATACTTTAAGTTTAATTATTTTTATATAAAAGTAATAATACTTATTTATATACTTTTAAAGTTAATTATTAAAATATTAACTTTTTAGCTAAAACTAAGATTTTAAGTAATAATAAAAGTAATAAGTATTTTACTTATATATATTTATTAGTATTCTTTACCTTTATATACTAGAGGCTAAAGCCTCTTTAAACTACCTATAACCTTATTCCCTTATTAAAGCTACTTACCCCTTTTAAATACTAGTAAGGACTCTGTTGTTAATAACTTTTATATTATTAAGAGTAATGTTAATATCTTTATCGGTGTATTCTATGTTATCACTATGATCATGTAGCAGGTACCCGAAGTCGTAAGAGTAACAGTAACCTCAACATCCTTATCACCTTCACTGTCATTGTTATTATTGTCCAAGGTTACAAGGACATTGATCTTATTGTTCTTTTGGGGCGCAAAAGTGTTATTGATAATGTGTTGTTGAAGAGGACAAGAAGATGTGTGCGCAACTTCAATCTCCCCATGTCGACCGCAATCCTCACCGTCTCGCGATGGTTCAAAAAAGGACTGCTCAGGCTCGGGTAATTAGCCATGGCAGTAGCCTTCCGCCGTGCAGTTCGCCTCAGGATTGGGACTTCAGTTAGCGCAAAAGCTCTCCTCGTGAGCCTCAGACGATAAGGCGGTCCTTTGTCCATAAAGAGCCCAGGGAGATGGTACATGGAACACCCAACGGAACAAAGGAGCAGAAAAGGCATAATGGCGCTGTTCCAAACACATGGATATGATCTTGTTCATTATTCTCCAAAAGCCTGCAGAATATAAGTTCTGTCCCCTGATTTAAGCTCTCAGCCACAAGTCTCTGTATATAATGTTCCGCAATAGGGACAAAGAGAAGAGTAAATGTGAACAGAGATAGTAACCGCCTCTCGTACTGTACATTGCGGCTTCATTTGCTAGCAAACAGTAATTATATTGGTACATCGTCCTTCAGTAAGCATGAACACGCGATATATCACTCAACTGCTGGAGGCGACAGGATTGCTATATAATAGGATGTTGTCACCTCCCATCAACAATTCCATCATCCACCACCTCACAACCAACAAATAAACACATATACAAGCTGACGCATAACTGCCAATCCATCAACAGCTTATCCCTTAGAAAAGCGAAAACTCATCATGGACTCCACTACTGCCACAAATGTAGAGCAAACAACTGCCAAGCACTATCTTGACAGTCTTGCTTTTATTCACGTCCTGCACGGATATCGGGTGTGCTACCCCATCTTCTGGGACGTCAGTCGTGACTCCTTCACAGACGAAGAAAAGATCCAAGGCCTTCAGAAAGCCCTAGACAAGCTTAAGGGATTTGACTACGAACTGGAGTCTTCCAACGGCTGGTCGGTTGATCAGAAGCTTTGGGGGTCGGCCTAGCCATTGTCGTTATCGAGGACATTCTGTCGTCACCTGATTTTCCCGACGCCTTCAGTCTCGCCGAGGAAGATGCTGAGGATTGGGTTGAACAAGCCCGCTTTTTGAAGCCCGGCATGGAGGTGTTGCCTTACATGTCCGTCATGCAGGATCCCCTGCTTCAGCGCGAAGCACTGGGGGACTATTTTCATGACTTCCAGTTCAACATGCCTAGAATTCCTGAGCATTTGCAGGAGTCAACCTGTACTTCTGAGCGACCTGCATTGGCTGAGGGGCCTGAAGAGAAGGAGGCCGAGTTGAAGAAGGAATCTGATGGAGAAGCTGTCGATGAGGTTGCGAATTGTATTTGCAAGATCAAGTTGGAATGATGATTCAAGGCGCAGAGATGCTTTAGCTAGTAGATACTCAACTGAATGCAATTGAATACATAATTCAATTCATTCCATCCTACATATTGCTTGCCTTACATTTCCGTGATACTTTTGATATTCACGCTCTAGTTATAATTTCTTGTGCTTCCTGAGTGTCGGGAGCATCAATACACCCTTACGATCACAGTATATACGGGCCACGATGATCAATGATTACAGTAATTACTTACCATTCTGATTGCTAACTGATGCTTGGTATTATGTTGGAACTCTTATCCGATTGTCCTTCAAGTGATGCAGCATAAAGCAATAACCTATTAGAAGGCTCAACCGAGCGGTGTTTATCGAATTATCATTCTTTTCACATTCAAGCTTGACTCATAAGTAACAAAGATGAGACTCATACTACTCCCCTCCACTTCTACCAAAGCTCATTACCCCCATCCGTCTTTGGTTTCATTGCCCTCTCAATCATCCCCAACAGTGTAGATGGCAGTAGCAAGGTACTCAAAGTTAATACTCATTCCCGTCTCACCACAACATCCCAGGTAAAAGCCACTCTCGTCGACAGCCTGGTCTCCAGAAGGAGCAAGGTGATAGATCCAGAATTGCTTAAAGGCTGACTTTGGATCAATAAAGACTGGCGTGATCTGGACCCTTGGAGGGCGATCGAACTTTGTTTTGAAGGTGAAACGCGTCGGTCGGCCATCGGCATATCTGGTAATAATGCCTTTTCCGGCTTCGACTTCACCAATGCTACCGTGTTTGGTATCTCGGACTTGACCTAGTGGAAGAAGTAAGTATCTATGAGTGTAGGGTCTTTGTAATGATTTACGTACCTTGTGCGCTCATGGTCTCTGTTTATACGGTTATAGCTTGCTTGAAATGGTTTCGGAGTTTGAAGGAAGATATTTTTTGAAGTCAGATAACATTGACGGTCCAACCCTTATATATGCCCTGTGACGGCCTGATATGGGCCCTGTCGCCCACCATATTCGGGCTTTTGCCGCGACGGCATCTCTTGTCTCAGCTAAAAGTGTAATGATATCATGGAAATATCCCAGTATGATACAAGAGTGTCTTATGCGGTAGATATAATACAACCCCTGAATGTTTGTCGGGGTGTGACCAACGCCACACTTTGCCACAGGTTTTTAATTAAATATATAGATATATATAATAACTATTTAAATAAAAAATACATAAATATATAAAGCTTTATATTATAATTATCTATGTATATTAATTATAACTTTATATCTTTTATATTTAAATAAGAAGAAATTGATAAATAAGGTAAGGGTCCCCTGTTATTTCATCACACCCTGACAAACATACAAGGGGTGTATTGTACATCTTGCAGATACGAGTGTGTCGCCTCGGTAGTGGCCGATCAGACGGAGGGATGCAACCCAAGACACATCCTTCGTAAATCCATGACGAGCATTGATTTGTTAGAAAGTACAGTTTCACTTTGTACTGTGTAAAATCGGAGCTACACCCGTCGCGCCCCGAGACACGGCACGATGAGACATGGTCAGGATCTCGACTTTCATCTCTAGCCTATATCCTTTCTATGACCTGTCATCTTGTCAGTCGGAGCCAGTCACTAGTCAAAAGAACACAGGAAAGATTCTGCCGCATTCTCTCGCAGAGTCTGTCGCTGTCTGACGTTCTGTGTTCAAAACTTGCTCATTTCTCAAATGACCAAGTCTCCGTGTCTTACTACCCCTCTTGACCGCCATAATACACAGCTCCTAATTGAGTAATGGAGTTTTCAGCTGTCGGGCCTCAAACATTCAGGTCTCATAAATCGCCAGCCACTCAACCAATGAGAGCGTGACTTGCTGTTTTCATGATTTTCGACATCCACACGATGAGAACTGCCGCGTATGCAGGGAATCACGCCTCAGAGTTTACTGCAATTGAAACTCTGCAGACCTAGATGGTAGAAGCGCGAGCTAGAAGGGATGCGTAGTCAGACACAGTGCAATCGACGTGCGTGTACCACAGCCACTGTCGCGCGTCCTTACCTCCAGCTGTCCTCTGTTTTTCCCCGCTATGTGATATATCAGACATGGGATTCAATGTGGAGAGGGCGTACAGATGAGTCTATCTACATTTTGTTCCGAAATCTTAGATGCATTTTGCTTCTTTCGTTCCCGTAGTCTTCCGAAATGCCCCGTTGGTCTCAGATGAACCTGTCGTTGTGAATTATGCATGCAACAGGAGTGATGTGTTCAGTGGCCAATTATATTGAAGCCATCCGGGTCGACTGATCTGAACGTGTGGATGTCTTGACTCAGGCGTTCCTCAAGGGAGAGGATGACAGCGATGCGTTCTGCGACACCTGGGCGGACAATGACACTACCTTTGCAGAACGATACAATATAAAGACGATTGAATGATTCCCAAAGATGAAGTTGATTGGGATTCTCCAGTGTGTCAGGTAACTTCGAAACGCTTACCACGGGGATTTAAATACTTAAGCAAAATTTCACCACGGGACTAATATATCATTCTGTACAATCTCAATTTGATCCAACTAACAGGAAATAAAGGAAAAGACAAAAAGCCTCCTAACTTACCTCATACCAGTCCCCCGTCCAGTCCCAGTTATGCACCTCGCAGCCTTGTGACCCGTAGAAGGATCATTTCTCCTATTTCGTGGTAAGAACAAATTGCGCTCATGCCGAGCCGCTTGGTAGCCTCCATGAAGTTAGAGTCGTCAAATGTTGAACCAGTCAATCAGTGCTCTCAGCAGTATTTTCTACATATCTAAATTCCACTATCCTTGAGCCCTCAGACAGGCAGAGCAAGAATGTACACCTCGAATCGTCTGAAGCTCTTCTACACACAGACTGTAGCCTTTTAGTTTGTGATGTTGTTAGGGCTCTTCTGCCTTTCCTCGCTATCCTTCTTTTTGACCAATTCGAAGAGCCGCATATCATTATCCATGAGCTGTGACAGTTCTAAGAGTTTGAGAATGTTTCGAAATTGACGCCGGATGCCCATTTTGTTCATCTTCTTTTCAAAGCTGTCGCACCATGCTTGGGCTTCGTCACCACTCGATGAATCACCACATGCAGCTATACATCGGTCCTCAGCATCATGCTGGGATAACTGCACGTTGCTTGCTTGCTTCTCATGCTGGTTTGGGTCGGTATCCTCTTTCTTCTCGGAGATTTCCATGGACTTACCTTTGGGCTCAAGTGGGGCGTTAGTAGACTCACCTTTGAGATTCCCAGCCTGCCATTTGAGAAAGGCGGCATACTGCTTACCATCAACAAGTACCATTCCATCCTCGTCCCCAATGGGTTCTTGCCATGCGGCTTCCCAAACATCATCGAGCCCAAGGATTTCATCGAGGCCATCATCAACTCGCCCAAAGCTACTGCGATTCTCTGTAAAACGCGTGTTGTCGGATGGTTCCATTTCTTCGCTGTCGGTTGTTTTGGGTAGTGGAGAGTGGAGTGACTGGGAAATGGGTGAAGATGGCACTTGATGTACTGAAATGAGAGTTGAGAAGATTGCTTCTTCTAGTACGACTATGAGGGCTCTTATACTGGGAATTGTAGGTGCTTAGTTCATGCTTCGCGTTCCGACAACATCATTGAGGCATTTCGGATGGGCGTTCACTATGTGGACGGATGAACAATAATGAAACGAACGAAGGAGTACATGTGAATATGAGAGCAATGGAAGATCGACGCGAATTTCCATGCGACGTATCATTCGTTGTTAATTCAGCACTCGAATTTGAATCCATATGCTGTTCTATTGATTGTGCAGGTATGCTCAAATACGTGGTTCCATATTAGCCTCGTTCTCGGTCAGATTGTACTGAACAAGGCTTCGAACACTGTTCCGAAGTGCTCACCATGAGCTAACGCACAATTGCTTACTCAGATATTAAGAACTGTAGTATATGTATGGGGTGCTTCATGGGGGTTGTTCATAGTCCTCAGGACAGAGGACCTTCGACTTTATACTTTCAGCTTCATCAAATGGTCCTAATACAAGAAATGTCCTAGATTAGCGTCGAATAGAGCTCAAATGAGCTAATGGTTTCTTATCCGATCACAGAGGGCAATCTGAGACGAATAAAAAGACCGTTTAGCGGAGGAAATATCTTCCAATATGTTTGGTGGCAAGCGAAACCATTACTCCAAAAAGACGCCTTGCATGTCGCAAGAATATAGTAGACGTGCTCGTAAACATACAGCACCCAGTAAAGATAATAACCCAATAATACGACGACGGAACCAAAGACTCAGAAGCAGACGAGTGTTGTAGGGCACTGCTGTTATAAACCAGCAGACCGCCAATGGGGCCCGCGAGCACATTGCCAACACCTTTGCCAAAGTTGAGCAGGCCAAAGACAATCGGCCCGGCTGTCGCGTCGTCCGTAATAGTCGTGCTCATCCTTGCCCAGATAGCAGTGAAGCCAGCCCCGAAAAAGCCATACAGAATAGTGAAGCCGATGAGGACGGGGAAAGAATCTGCCAGCCTCCACATAGTGAGGGTCGTCACAGCAGCTACCAGCGTAGAGGAACAAGCAAGTCTATCGAGTGGTAGCTTACGGTCTGAGAGATATCCGAAGGCAAACTGCCCTGCAACCTGGGATACGCTCATGATGGAGAGTAGTATAGGCCCGAGATCAAGGGACGTCGCGAAAGATGGGAGGTACAATGACGGGAAGAAGTACCCAAATCCCTGGAATAAGTTGGATATAGAGTATAGCCAGAAAAGAGGACTTTTGAAGAAAGACCAATTCGTCTTGGGGGTGTTGACGTGCGCGGAAGGCGGTAATCGCCCGTCAAGGAACGGGATTAGAGGTCCCGTTAGAACAGCTAGGCCAACGGCAACAGCACGGAGCGTCGTCTGATATCCATAGGTGGAGAGAAGAGCCTGTACAACAAATGGCATTACAGCGCCGGAAACACCAGACGCGCCACAAAGTAGCCCATAAGCCATCCCGCGACGAGCAATCCAGTACTCATTGACCATCATGAGGATAGGATAGTAAAGGATCAGGAACCCGATACCGTAGGCGACACCTTGAGTGAGGATCAAAGTCCCGAGAGTATTGGCAAAAGAGCCAGCCACAAGTCCACCAATACAGATAGGCCCTGTTCAGCGAAACCTGTTAGTCAAAGAGCGACGATAAAGGTAATTGACATACAGCCAACCCAGATCATCTGCCGTCGCCAGCGTTGGTGTTTCTGGATGAAAGGCATAATGAAGGGGGCTCCTATGTAGCCGAGACCAGATGCTATTGTGCCGACGACACCGATGTATGGACTGCTTGCAAAAGCAGGGATTCTCGAGTAGTAGTCCTGGAACACACCGAATGATAAGGGAAACCCTATACATGGTCAATCGCGGCAATTACGTGAAGGGAGAGAGATATACCCCATAGCAAAGTCTCAAATACAAACGCTGCGCCGAGGAGTCGCCATGCTGCAATCCCTCCATCTAAGGGAGCCAGTTGTGATACCTCGTGCTCATTTTCAACTGCTGCTTCGTTGTTGACCCCGAAGCTGCGGATTGACGTTCTGCTGGCGGATTGAGAGACTGGTGTTTGCGATACCGGGGCTGACCAGGTATTGAGCTCATGGGACTCAATTTGGCTGGACACTGTCACAATCTCCGTGGTACTCATTTTGATCGATGCTTCGGAGATAGAGTAGAGATGGGATGGCTACAAACAGCTATGCTAGAAAGACTCATTTGTAGGGTAGCGGAAGTGGATCTAGAGGGTTAGCCGAGGCTGCGACAACCAATAGGATACGCGCTTTGTGCTATGACCACGGGGCTAGGGAACCGAGGCTTACACAACTTGATAGATGAGTTGACTATATAAGAGTAACAATGGAATATTCCTTCGAGACTGCGGCAATAAAGACAATTAGATTTATGTCAATTGTGCCTTGGATTTATTAGCCAGAAAATGGATCTTACGAATATGGAATGTGATGACCAGAAAGGCTGGACCAGATTCAGGTGGTGAGGGCATTCGACGTGATCTTCCTCCATGCTACATATCCTTTTGAACGTAAAATTTGTCACCGGTAAGATGTATAATGCTTTGTGATCTCTTGTCTTTCGGTCTCTAGATGACAGTGGACTCATACCTCCTTTTTGTCGAGCACCTATGAAATGAACAACAAATGAGACGATATTCAATCAAGACTCCGTCCCCCCCACTTCACCTCTTATCTGCTGTGGCGAGCCTCCTAAACTATACCGATCAGGCTCAAGATGCCTTCGCCTCTCTACTTGCTATAACTTGCACAATACTTCCTCCCTCTTCCTGATCTCTCGTGTCTTGTTTAGCGCGGCCCGCCCGCCATCCGGGTCCAAAACGAGTCAGTGCAATGAAAAAGGGAACAATAGTTAAGAGGAAGCCCGCACAGATAGTGTATGCCCAGCCAGGGTTAACGGCGTCGGTCATAGGTTGGATGGCAGCGGTTATGGCAGCTCCCAAGCCACAGCGTATCAAGTTGTTAGCTGCACTTGCGGTAGCCGCATCCTGAGGAAAGAGATCGACCATAAGAGCGTTGAGAGCTTGTGCTACGGCGGTAGTGGTGTAGCCAATGACAAACAGGAAGACCATGGGCCCGGCGAGATGGGTAGGCTTGTTCAAAGTCCATCCGTACCCAAGAAGAACAGCAATAGCGACGGCAATGTGTGGCCATGTTACTTGTAATCGGGCGTGCTCTACAGGCATATTCGGGTCCCGGCGGGCGAGCTTGAGCGGGATATTATGCTTCGCAGCTGTCCTTCGGTAAGCTCTGTCCATGAGACGGCCCGTGATGACGGTGCAGACAGCGCTTCCAATGCCAAAGGCCAAGAAACAGAGGGACGTTTGCACCTCAGAGAGACCATAGAGTTCTGTCATAAGCGGCGGCAGCCCAGTGTTGACACCGGCAATTAGTATGTTGATGACGCCGTTGCCTGCAAGGACCACCGCCCCCTCCTTGTCCAGCACCACCTTCAAGATCGCGAATGGATTAGGGAAAGACATGGGCTTCCGCTCCATCGCATCGCCCTGCTGCTGTTTGTTCATCTGCATGAAGAAGAAGTACAAGGGTTGACTGAGACTTGGTGGCACAAGTGATCCGTTGCCAACAAGCTTACGGTTAGTCTCGGGAAAGAAGAAGAGAAATAAAATGCCCAGAACGATGCATGCAATAGCCAGGAACCAAAAGATGGAATGCCACTCAAGATACCGAGTCAAGACGCCACCTAGCACAGGTGCCAAGGCAGGTCCAAGAACAGGAGCAATTGTAGCCCAGGCCATGTAGGATCCACGCTCAGCTGGCTCGACAATATCTGCTATGACACCGCTGGCGAGAGGAATCAATCCACCGGCGCCAGCGCTCTGGACACACCGTAGCACCAGTAGTCCGGCGTAAGTGTTCTGTAGTGCCAGGGCAATATTGGCGATAAGAAAGATCGAAAAACACGCGACGTACGCGAGGCGGCGACCACTGGAGTCTGAGAAACTGCCGACGAAGGCGGGGGCGATGCCTTGGAGAATCTGGATTTACATGAGCGTTCGTGGCATGTAACCCTGAGGTCGTCTTACCATGAATGTTGTTACTGATAGGTTAACGTCCGTGATAGATACGCCGAGATCGCTGGCTACTGTTGGAAGTGCAGGATAGTACATGCTAGTGGCCATGGTGCCGAGGAGCGCGAATAGCGATACAGATACTATCATCAGGCGCTTTGGCCAGAGTCCGTAGACGGAGAAGGCTTCGTCTTGCATGGCAGACATGCTAGCAAAAGGCTAAGTCATGTAAAGGAAGCCAAACCGCGAGGAGTAAAAGAATTTTGAGACTTTGGTACTTTATGAATTCCTGGGGTGAGAAACAAAGGATCAGATCAGCAATTGGGGATCTGCAATTCCCGTATAAGCGATGCCGTATACCCGTAAGCTCGTCAGATTCAGTGCCTTTTATTGTTATAATTAGGATCGGGCTAGCCTAGTTTGGCAGGTCGCTTTCCGGATAGTCATATCATGTCAGCAGCGCTGATCTGGCACTCGTATATCATCAAAGTAAAGCAATGTCTTTCTATACCAGCTTCCCGTTGTAAAACTCAGGACCTCTATCCTGGGTCATAAATAAGCTTAAATAAACTTAGGTAGACTTAGTATAATGTAGTATATATATAGAGGATCTTAGGTTAAGTATTTTAACACGTTAGTTTAATGTCAGAAGCCTTTTTACACCTTATGGCTTGTGTAGCGATGTCGCTGAGCTTAAGAAACCGTCCCATGGAGGGAATTCCTATTAATATTGAGAACCCCAACCCCTCAAACGCCTAGAAGAGGTAAGGCATGCGTTCAGTGATGAACACTCTTAGCACTGACTGCATTACACCTTTTCGTTGTGGCCGATTACCCTTCGCCACTTTAGTAACTAACGCTGGCATAGAATTACTTTCAATACACACGTTAACAATCTCTTGCGGTGTATGTATTGCGTACTGATCACTTTCTCTTCTACACTTTGGTGCTTTATAGTTAAGGAGCTATTCGAGATGAGGTAGCCCTGGCGCGGTCTGTTTTGTATTCACGTCCTGCTCGTTACTTGTTCCCTCGTCCTCCACTATTGACAATAGAGGGGGTTTACAATGATCTGCTATCCACCGTTTATGTTACTCTAGTAAACTCTTTAGCATTTACCAGGTACAGCGACTGACAATGGCTTTGCAAGGACTGCGTCGTGTTAAAAGTGCCTTTTGAGTAAGTGTGTTCTGGACCTTTGTATACGTACGTTTAAGCTAATTGCAATAATGAATTCAGCTATAGGAAATTACTCATTAGTGATGCATTAACAGGAAAATTACACCTTGTGTTCTTGTATAGAGAAGGCAAAGAGGGAAAATATAAGTGCATACACTTCGAAAAGTAATTATTTTAATTTAACAAACCAGCCACAAATAGCAACTTAATTTAGCTAGAATTAACTTATTAAAGCTACTAATATTAGTCCTTTTACATGTTTTTCTTTTGCCTTCTAATGAATTTATGCTCCTTATTTATCTTTCTGTTTATTGTTAGCGCGATGGCCGCAACGCGTTTGCTAGTGTAACATAATTCTATTGCTATGCTAGCTACTATTTAAGTGCATCTCGCATCACAATCTGTTAAGGCTCCGAGTTCTGTTTGTTAGTAACCACTCTAGACTTGCTCTTTCTAATGACCTTCAGACGGCGCGGACGTTCTTCATTGTTGTCATCCTTTCGACCCCTCTTCAGTCGTTTCAAGGTTTCTTTTTGTGGAGATACAGTCTCTTTTGCAGTGAAAGGCCAGGGAACCCAAGACCAAAGCCATGCGATGAATTGAAGAAGCCGGACTTCGGATCGACGCTGGACTTCCGCCTCTAAGCGGCGACTCACCTTATCAAGATCAATCGGTCCAGGGCCACTCATGATGAAGGCGCAAAGGTGGCAAGTTGGTGTCGAATGGGGAGAGCTAATTTTGATAAACGGAGTTGAGTAATGGTTGTAGCTTTAGGCGTGGTGTAATAATTAACAGTCGATGCAAATAAAACAAATTGAAACTGCTTCACAGTAAAAGCCCATATGTAATTCATGGGACAATTGCCATATTTATAGCCTAGGAAAAAAAGCCTGCTTAAAACAAGGGATTCATATTCATTTATGCTGTTGTGCAACAAAGAATACGTTACACTAATGCTGTAGTAGTTGTTCACGGTATTAACACATTTACAGAGATTGTTTCACTAAATACGTAAGGTTCTTTAATTAAGGTGGAATAAAGCCCTTGCCTTTGTCGGTAAGGTAACAGGTTCACTGTCCCTTTATGTTCTGTTTTTTACTCTGTCTGTTCAGATAGGTCTGAGATGAGTGGCAAGACCCAGTGGTTGAACAACTGCACAGATGTGGAGGGACGATTGAATGGCTTCTTCGAGAAACTCATCTCGGGAAATTGGTGCTCCGTATGCCAGCTCTATAGTTCAAGTTCGCATGATGCCTAATCTCATTCTGTTGTTTCCAATCAATGGCTTTGTTCGATTCTAATCTATGTTATGTTACTAATTATATTGTATCTGTTCCACCATCCATCTAGCTATGGGAATACCACTGCACCTACCCGGCGATTAGCCAACTACGGTTCCTACCCGCACCGATGCACTTGTACCATTGAACACGTTGAAAGTCGTAGTATGTATAGCAGGTCTATTTAAGCTCGATGAAGTCGTTGAAGCGCACAACACACAGTCTTCCGACCTCAAAGCACACACCCCAACTAAACACGTTACGGAAGTCAAAGAGAGCGAAATTTCTCAAGACCAAAATGAGCAGCCGTAACACGGGGAAGTTTCACATTGGAGAGAAGCAGGGAAATGGACATCTCGAAAGCAAGGTATCTAATCACAATGCCAGAATCAAGGCTCTAGAGACTGCCATGTGGACCATGCAGGTTCAACCTAGTATTGACGCTATATGCGAGCCTACAAACGATGAATTGGGTGATGAGCGAAGTGTAGCGACTTGGGAAAATTGGACAGAGTCGTCTGAATCTGGTGATACAGTGATCGACGACTTCAGTCCTTCTGGAACGAGCTACGGTGCTGTCAATCAATTATCCCCTCCTTCGCAACACTCTATTGTTGAACTTCTCAATCCACATCCGACACGAAGTCTAAATACCACACTTTTGCAGGACTGTATAACTAGTTATCCCAAGCTCTTTAATGAGTCCTATGTCCGGGTTGATAGCTTGAGTCTAGCCGAAAGGAGATTGCTAGAGCCGCTCAAGTTGAAGGGGCTCAAGTGGCGTTGGCATCCATTTATGGATGTAAGAAACACACATCGAGGCGACATTTGTGTTCGGACGATGGACAACGATGTTTTCCTTAGGATGATGAATAAGTTTCCCTCTATCACCTTCCGGGAATCACGTGAAAAGGGAAAGTCAAATGCACTCCGTGATCCTGCAAAAATCGAAAATAAACCTGACTTCTCTGAAATCGAGGTATGGGGCGGTCGCGTTTTGGTGTGGTGTATCATCGGTACCACCTGTTGGTACGACCGTCATGGGTATGCTATCCCTAGCTGCCATGACGCCAGGTCTAACTACGGCGACTTATATAAATGGATAAAAGCGGATAGATTCTTCTTCCCCTTTTTGAGCGGAAGGCTTGACTTGTGTTGGTCTCATATGCCACAGGACTTTCTCTTCCTCCTCGCAAATGCCGGGAAGCTAGCACCTGACTTAGAAGAAGAAATACGCCATGAGCTCTTACACTTATTCTACCTCGAACTTACAGAGCCAAGAATGGGGGAGGCTTACAGAGAATGCTTTAGAAAGTATTTCCCGAAAAACGGCATACAGGATGTTTTGGCTTTTGAACGTAAGTATAAACGCGCGATACAGCTCTTTCTAGATAAGCACGAGTCAGGCTGAGCGGCTAGAAATCCCCAATTCAGTCGCTAAGTCAGAAGCAGTGGTACTCAACCCTAGCCTTAGTTGATACAGATATATCCTACTGCTCATATCTTTAGACTTTAACTCTGTTTTATTCCCTGCTCACCGTAACATCTACTACATACTTACTTGGACTTACCAACCGTAGCACTTCAACGCCTCTCGACTTCTCCAAAGAAATCACCATTACCCGTAGCGAGAACAACTCATCAGAGCACAAAGCCGAGTCGATGTGGTTCTCTCAGCCCATTGGCCTGAAAGGCTGTGGCTTCGAAATCGACATCGACGTAACCGTCTCTATAGGTCAATACAAGTTTACGCTCAGCGCGAACACTATGATCACACTTCGGTCGTTCGCTGAAGAGCCTTCTGAGAACAAGATCTGCTTGGTTAAAGTTATTTTCCAAAATGGAAGCAACGAGAGCGATGTGATAGTTGAGGCGTCTCGAGGGAAGAATGTAGTCATTGGGTCGGATACAGTGACAAGTGGTGGAAAGGTTATTGGACTAAATCGGGGACTTGTGGGAGGCGGGCTTGTGGCGGCAAACTTGCTTTTGATTGGGGATCTTTGATGAGTGCAATAGAGAGACCGTGAATGAAGTAGTCAGATATCCAGAAGGAACAGAGACGAGGTACAGTCGGGGGATGACGTAGATTTATTTGACAGAGGAAAAGAGTAGGGTATATGCATGTCTAGACACGGTTTGCCCAGGCTATGAATATTGGTATCCATTCTAGGTTATCTACCGTCACAAGTAGTATAGATTTAACTTCTGACAAAGTGCTGTTTTAAAACCACGGTATGCTTCCATTTCATATCCTGTCCCCGCCAAGTCGCAAGTATATACTAGTCTCCGTTCTTCTGCTCTCTGATCCCTGTAACATGTCAGCCTTCAGCACATTGAATAGATAGAACACTTATATCTCCATGTCCAAAACCCATACCTGTTCAACAGGTAAGAAAATATTCAGACGCCAAGTTTAAACTGGCCCCATGCACAGTTCTTGGCTGGAAAGCCGCGCATCGGACAGGTGGTATGTCTATCGCGCCCCCAGTTGCTCTCTTCCTCCTCCGGAAAGGCCGCCGCGCCAGACCTGGGACAATAGCAACTACAAAGGTCTCCCTAGTGTGCCACGCGCTATAGCTCCTACTGGCGTCCTTCTGGGAGAGGGGACTTTGAGTGCAAAGGGGGTTCCAGAAGTGGGAATAGATAGTCTCTGGAGTTTTCTCCTTTACTGTAATTATGATTGCCGTAGACATGACAACAGTACTTACCTTTGCTACACTTTCTAACTTTCTAATATGAACTGTTGTGTGATTTTGTCCTGAGAGGCTAGTTAGTCTTTTAAAGACTGCCCTCACAGTGGGCCACTTATTCCTAGGACAGACTTCCTGACGGCCAGACCAGTCATTGTCCGTACAAGCACCTCGCATTGTCGTGTCACGAGTCATGCACATAGGTCATTCATTAAACAAGGGAGGTCAAGATTTTTTCCGTCACAACAGGTATTAAAGGTTGTCCGGTGGGTGCCACATGGCTGGTATTTGTCTGGTGCCTTATCGCCATTCGGACAGTAACAGTGTGTGACCAGCGTCAGGCCAAGCAGATATAATGATAAGATGAGAGCGGTCAATTTCAGGGTGAAGTATCGTTCGCGGCAAAGAAGGCACGGAGCTAGAGAGCTGGTGATGCTAGATCAATATGGCTGTCGACAGAACAGACAAGAACATGGAGAGAATATGGGAATCAGCATGTGCCTCAAAAGGGGTCAATATCGTTCTGCCTATAATAAAGTGCATTATCATTGTTGCTAGTCATAGCGTCAAATGGAAGGTTGCCAAGAACAAAGTTAGGGGCCATCATTGATCGTTCCCCACATGTTATGACCGGACTTTCACTCACATACGTCGTAACTAGCATTAGCCAACGAATATTGCGAAAGCGGCTGCGTGTATTCATAGTTGCGGAAATACATCTAATTATATGTATTAGTGGTAGTTATAAGGATAACCAACAACGGATTATCCTTTTTAACAGATTTTGGGCTTTGTCTTGCTAGGTGCGTTCCGCCCCAAAAGCGAAGATATCTAAGCCAGCTAAAATATAAGCAACTCAATTAGCAAATAACAAAGGTCTGTTCATTTCATTAGTTGCCTTACTCAACTTATTCTTTAAAATTCCAAGAAAGACTTAGTCATGTTCATCTTTATAAGTCAACATTGGTCGAGGGGCAGCAGTGTGGGATTATCCTACTTACCTATTAGATATGTCTATTTTGTCCCCTTGGATTTGCTCATCGGATTCCGTTAACACCTTCCTATACTTCCAGCTGCCGTTCAAAGGCATTGAGGTAGAATACCCATTGGGATACATCTAAACGAAGCAATTAACGTCCACACATACGGTGAGAAGCGGCCCGACGCTCAGCACTGTTTCAAAGGTCTAATGGCCCAATTGCAGGAGCTCCTTTTTATCAATTAGTATAATAAGATAATCTTACACACGGTCACAATTGTTTATGCCTGCTGGTCAAGACGAACTGTTTGTCAATGTTAAACATCGGGGATAACATCAGACACTGTTATCCAATCATCAGGGCCAGAACATAGTGTGTGAATTGGCCTTTATTGGTACATACGACCATAGGTAGTGGAAAATACGGGATCCCGTCTGCTCTCCCATAGTCAAGCCACTAACCGGCGGATTAGTAGTTGGGTCGGTGACGACCAGCGAATCCCCGCTGTTGTATGTTTTTGCCGACTTCATTTTTGCCACCAGCTATTGCAGATTGACATGCTGAGTCAATGGTCTCGTATGCTTTTGACGTTATCTACTGTCGGGGTTGGTTGGTTGTCCTTATCGCGCCGGATCGACAGGGCTGTAAGGGTGTTTGCCATAACTTGGTATCTTTAAACAGTGCGTTGAACGTTGGAAAAATGTTTTTATGCAGTAATAAGCGACGATTTAAATACCGATAATAACACTGTTTCATATAATTTCCTTATGGGGAGTTGTCTTTTACTGGATGCTAGGCGCGGGCTATGGGGATTCGTCCTACTTATCATCTCTACCAATCTCTCCAATGTCTGGGCCAGTGGCCATACAGCAGATAGAGCAAGTAATAGCAGATCTGGCGATCATTGTTCGCGGGCCGTGGTTGAAGACGTCTTGCTGAATTGTCTTGGGTTTATGTAACCAAGTGTACAAGCAGGTGAGAAGAAGATCAAGGACCAGGTAGCACAAGGATGTTGAAGTGAATCTATGCTTGAAGACTGAAGACAGTTAGGAAGAAACAACATTCAAGGGCTCAGGACGTTGAAATTGCGAAATATGTTTCCCTTCCGTAGTTCAATGGGCTCCAAGTCACACATCAAGGCTGGGTGAGGATAGATTAAATGCTAAACATAATATTCGTTCAGAGAGGATTTTCCGCCACCTAAGTGGCAGCCTCCTTGGCCGTCAACACTGACACCCACGGTTCTATATAGTATTTTACCTTCTTTCCAGCATCGTGGCTCGCATTTATCTTCCCCTTCCTGCTCAAAGACCTCATGGTCTTGTCAGCAAGTAAGGCATGCAATGCAAGTATTAGCTGCCGAGTTTATCGAAGTAACCTTATTAGCACTGCTCTTTGTATTTTAATATAAATGAACCGATTATATGATTACCTAAGAATTAAAGAGATATACAGTTAGCGCACTGATTATCATTCCTTATGGTTAAGAAAGTGGTCTGATGGCGAAAGCCTCGGTGTGAGGAATCTTACAATTGAGGGCGATATTTCTGTCTACGAATAGATATAGATCTAGAAATCTCGTTTGTTGTGAGTTGTCTGCTTCCGAAGTCGTCTTCCAGTAGGCCTGGGTCACGACCTCTTGCTCAGCCTTGTCTTACAGCGTGCTGGATTTTCGGGGCTGCTCGCGTTTCTTTAGCCTTCCTGGAATCGTGGATCAATAGACAGGATATACTCGAGTATGAGTGGACATCACGAAATGAGATCCTCCTGAATTACGGATACCGGTGAATCCCAAACAAGCTCGTAAGCTAACAACACCAACGCGTTAAGCGCGTAACCATTGAATTGTGGTTGGGTTGCAACATCTCCACTTAGTCGCTACCCGAGAATCCTTGCTTCGATCTCGTATAAACTAGGGTCAACCGTCGAATTCTGTTTGATGAGTTTCGGAAATGGCTGGGGTCGCATAAAGAAAAATACCATTTTAGATCTGATTTGTGTAAAACTTCCGACTGACTGGGACATCAGCCAACGGTAAATTATTTTCCGGTCGTTGTTATTTTACCATGGCCTCGATCTAATGATCTGAAACATCACACCAGGAATGGGACAGCATATCGCTAAAGGCTCGTGTTAACCGTGAGCTATTGTTGAGGAACGAATATATAAATAAGCATGATCTCAAGATCTTAAGCTTATGGCCCTGGTCTCATCGCAACTCACATTCGTTTAGTCACTCTGCCTGGATCAGAGTCCTTTTCCCATTCGTTTTCTGTACATTCTTATTCAATTTTCACTTCACTCGTTAATTCAGCACTCATTCAAAAACAAAAAAATGCGCGTCTCTACTGTATCCGCCATCTTCAGCGGCCTCGCCGTCTCTGCCACTGCCCAGTCAGATCTCGACGGTTCCGTTTGGAAGGCTCTTCTCGCCGAGCCCCAGAGTAAGCGCGGCTTCTCCGACATGCCTCGCAATCGTCCCGTCAAGCGCCAGTCAGGCTGGAACCCGCCCGCGGCCTTAAAGGCTCCCCTCCAGGAGGTCTGGGAGCACTACGAGAAGACCTACGACGGAGGGCTGGACGCCAACGTCAACACTGGCTTCCATCAAATCATGGCTAACAAGGGTTACCTGAACATCTGTGTCCGATGGGACTCTAGCGCCACTATCACTGAGGCCGAACGAACCAAGATCGCCAGTGCGTATAATGCCCAGTACCAAAAGTGGTTCAAGTGGCTCTACGGCTACAACGGCTTCCCTTACGACGAGGTGAAGGTCAATATTGTCGCATATGCCGTCAAGGACAAGAGCCAGCTTCAGGGTTCCACTGCTGGTTATGAGGTCTACACGGAGCTCGATGCAGACGGTGTCCCTATGTGCCCTGTCGCATGTGCTCGCGATGCTCACCTTGATGGTGACTATAGTGGCTGTAAGGCTGGTGCTGACCGCCACTACGACCACTCTCTGTGGCTGAAGGATGGCCTTGAGGGTGGCTTTGGTCATAACTGGGGTCAAGAGGTTGGCCGTGAGTACTTCATGAACAACCTCGACTCTGACAGCATCCACATTCTTTTGCACGAGATGGTACGCCCACGGAGACTTCTTTTCATGGATAAGACTAACGGACTATACAGGGACATACCTTTGCTCTTGATGATTGTAAGTGATCCTTCTCTCACATCAAGAGATGTCTGCTAACAGATTCTAGTCTACGGTACTTTCCATTCTCTGCCGACCTCTTTCATTAGGAGAATACTAACCTAAACAGATTGGACCCCCACTGGTATCACCAAGTTTATCATGCTCGCTGGTGCCTCTATGGAAATCACCGACTTCGACGGCTGGATGTATCGCAACTGGTGGTACTACCTCTCTCAGAAGAACAACTGGAGTTCCAGCATATCCAGCACTGGTGTTTCATCTGCTTCATCCGAATCTAAGCCTACCACTAACACTGCCACCTCCGCAATCAAGACTACTACTCCCAAACCCAGCACCACTACCAAGGCCACCATCGCTAAGCCCGTCTCTACCAAGAAGGCTACTGCTACCAATGGTCCTGTTACTCAGGCTACAACTATCAAAGCCACCGCTAGTGCCGAGGTTGCTGCTTGGGGTCAGTGTGGCGGCAACAACTGGACTGGCGGCACCAAGTGTGCTTCTGGTGCCAAGTGTACTAAACGGAATGATTACTACTCTCAGTGTGTTGCCAACTAATGGGCACGCATCTGACAGCGTGGTGTTGGGATGTGAAGGTGGTGTTTGATGCTGGACAAGTAAGATAGTTGATTGGAGGTCATGCGAACGCGGGAATAATACCTACATATTGGAAACTGGGTAAGAACGGCTTGTTTCACCGTGATTCCATAGACAAAATTGTACCGCTTCACAGGATGAACCGCGTCACAATTAGCTCTTATAAGTGCATCTCGTTTCTTATGATATGGCTCAGTAAAATTTTAATTATGTATGCTAGCCTGTATTCGATAGGATGAACAGTCAAATAGGATTGTGCGGCAGTTTGAACAAAGTTCAGAATAGGTACCGGCCATGTTACGCCTCGAGTTCGTCATGCAATAGTCTGCCCTAGGCAAGTTTTACATAAAGATATAGTCATAGGCTACAAGATGTAAAACTATATTTGCTACCAGGCTGAGTACACGTGATGTCTATCACTGCCGTACTGGCTAAATGTGGCTCTCCGCTTCTTCCATCCACATTTTACTACTTCATCGAAGATCGTGGTGCTCCTCCTATTGCTCGAAGTCTCGTCTGTCTACTTCAACTTCTTTGATGGCATAGACATCCCCAGAGTCCACCCTTCCTAACCAGACCTTACCAGTTGCCATCTCACTGCAGCAATCTGTACCATCGACCTGGCAGTTCATCACGGCATTCTTATCAGGAAACGATCTTCCATGAAGGAATATAAGACCGAAGAACGTGAAAGCAATCAGAAAGAACAATTTTGTCTTGTTGACCTTTGGAGTGAGTGCTTCGTTAACGCGTATCTGACGACGACGATTGAAGTCCGAGATCCAGACCATATATGCACTTACTGCGATGCCGAGAACAAGGTAGAACTCAGGTTCGCATAGATAACCAGTGAGAAAGTCGTACTGGTTCTGGAAGACCCAAAGTCCTCCTCCTCTTGTGGGCATTGTTTTGTTGTGTTTCCGGAAGTGCTTGTGATGGAAATATTGTAGATAGTGAAGACGCTAGTGTGAAGGGTCCGGAAAAGGCGATGGGAGAGGGATTGTTGATGAGAATAAGTTTTGAAGGCGAAAAAAGAGGGGTGTATTCTCATTTTAGACGTCTAGAAACTGGGGAAACGGCTGTGATCATGACGAATGATAACACTGCCAGTGCTTCTCACTGCAGTTGTTCTTATTGAACGCTGGTACACATACTTCAAGATCTGCCTTGCCCAGCAATTCATTGATTGCCAAGAATCGTTTGGTCACCCAATGCTATCTCAGTGATTCCAATTGGATGCCAGCGTGAGAAAATCTTGTTGTTCAGGTGGACGAAGTGGTATCGGAACAGGCGGGTACTTAGGTGAGCGGCTGTACCTTAACCTCCTGATGGTATACTAATGAATCCATCTGGCATAGGGATTCTCAAGGTCGTGTCCATAAAGGCCGATTAACACATGTGTGATAGGATGATGTACACGGTATGTGTTCTTGTTGGAGATATGCTATGTTCGCGCTGTCACGGATCTCATAAAGTTCATCAACAAACAGAACATCCGCCAAAGCAGGATCATTTAGTCCCAGAACCTTTGACCCAATACAACACGTTTAGCACCCGCTATTAAATCGCCTGCCACTGTGCGAGCGAGAACTTCCTGTGACGGCTGCCCGCCATTTGACGCAAGCGGTCTGGTTCAAAGAACAGAGCTAGGTTACCCAACATCGGCATGGCTTTGCAATTCTTGGTTTCTCAACTCTAAACTATGCCCTCAATTCAAGGGCGCTATTCGATGGATCCGACAGTAACTCATGTTCCTTCCTCTTCATCTGGACCATCTTACGGACAGCGCCAGCAGCGTAAATGGCAGAGACAAGAATACCGACAATACTGTATCCAACAATTAAGCCTGTAGACGCACTGGATAACTGCAGCCCAATGCCTCCATTGATGATGCCGACGACCATGATACCTCTGCCATACCAAATATGTCCATAGCTTATTGTCGTTCGACGTTGGTACTTGGCGTAGTTTCTATGGTGCATCCATCCCAAGACAGGCTGGACAATCATCAAGACGCACACTATCGTACCGAGGACAACGTGAGGTTCATGAAACCACTATAGAACGTTAGTTACTGTTGACTGATCATGCATACGACTTACTTCTCCGTCACGATCAGCAGCGATCTTCCCAATGCCAAAGCCAATCCACATGCCTACAAAGGCGATGATTTGCCACGAGGCATGGATGAGCCATTTCCCAAGCAGAGGCATGAGAACAGAGCCGATAGGGAACCCGACGAGGAAAACGACTGCCATGATAACACCGTGCGCTGAACCAGTATGATCTTCATTTCCACCGCCACCAGAGACAGCATTGTCGCTTAGCGTAGTGTTAGACGGGTTGAGGAAAGGGTTGGATGTGCCGCTGACGGTAGCCTTGGAGAGATCAACAGAGAAACTATCGGTTCCGTCATGCTCAGCAAAGTCACTGCTTGCATCGCTTGTGTCCATAGAGCTGCCCTTCTTCCAGGCACTGATCCACTGAACAGTCCCTGATATACTTGCATCTTTCCAGTAGATGTTGGCTACCATTGTACCATTCGACACGCCGCTTCCCTCAACAAGCTTGATACCGCTCATGGCCTGATACGTCGGCGTGTCATGACCGTGTCCTTTGCGAGTGCTCAAGGTGACATTGCCTGAGCCGTCTTGGTATATAACGAGCATTGTCGAGCCGCTCATGCGGGATCCAGTGCCGAGGGCAACCCATTGGTAAGTGGTAGGGGCTTGGAGGCGAACGTATAGGGAGGAGGAAGAGGATGGAACAGCCCAGCTGTAGCAGACTTTTCTTGATGAGGCATCGCAGTAGGACGCTGGGGAGGCATGGACGATGGTGGCAACTGGAGGGAGAAGTTGTTTCTTAGTATCTGGTCACTGCTGAAGGGATAAGTACTTACAAAGTGCCACGACAAAGGCAAATACGATGTCTAGAGAACGATTCATCTTGAACAGATTGAAAGCAGACAGGTTGCAACGGAAACAACAAGACAAAACGCGACTGACTTACTAGCGAAATGTCACAGCATCAATCTAAGTCAATTCCTCCTTATAACCTAAGCCACCTCCCTCGAACCGAGGATAAACATCTTCTCACTGTGAAAAACATTCCAAGCCACAAAAGCCGAGCCTACGTAACCCTCCCAGCACGATGGTTCCCAACCCCACCAATCACAGCGCTCGCAATTTTGATGACCAGCTTCTAGACCCAGCTTAAATTAAGCATTCGCCGATCGACTACGGGGGATCGTGGTCTGTGCCTGCCAAGAGATCTCTTTTTCTTGGCGTGGAGGCTTGAGTTTTCCTGTTTTAGGGCTGGTGACTTACGTGGCCGGGAACAATACGACTTTGATCTGACGATGGCTGTGTAAGCCATGCGTTTTGGAGTCTGCGAGGCGCACTTCAGATCAAGACAGCGAGAGAAGGCTTAGTCTCTGTACCAGCAGCAATGTTCTGCTTGTAATTAAGTCTAAAGGCAAGTTTAATTGAGGATTGTAGAGACAGTGGGCAAAATAGATTTGTTCACAGCGGTCACTTATTTGATCCATCACTTCGAGATAATCGTTCAGTAAAGTAATTACCTGTGTCATAGAATAGCTAAGGATATTGTTGTTGCCTCTTCAGTCATGCCAAGTAATTATCTCTCTTTGTCCTTCAGTTTCCAATTGCTGAGTGCACGGGTCATTTTCGCAAAACTATGATCTGACGATGCACGTCACGTCCGCGATTTGATTGGCTGTGTCAGCAATGGTCCAGACCTTCTTCATCCCTGGAGGCTTGGGCTGTGCCAGCTTGCGTGTCCATCATCGATTGTTCTATTTTTTTCCCTGATTATTCTTCGAGATAGCTCAACTACCAGCACTCCTGTCTCGCTGGGTTCCCCAAACTATCTCGTCAATGGTTCACCCGGTTCCCACTGGAAGTCCCTCCCACCATATGCAAGGAGCAGCTGCTGGATAGTTTTCGTCGTCGACTCCAAGGTTTCACCCTCAGATCGTTCTGTGAAGGACAAAACCACACCGCTTCTGCAAATGCGAAGAGGCGACATACCGTGAAATCGCCTGAAATTGGCCATCAGGCTGTTTGCTGGCCAAGGGCTGCACAGCGGGTCGCCAACATAATTTGGATCAGCCCTATAATGCAGTAGTAAACGAACCCCTTTCAAGTTTTGAACCGCAACAGCTATCTGCAGGGGTGTCATGGGATATCCTGAGAGATTGGGTTGAGCTCCAACTTCTAATAGATGTCGCAGTGTACAGAAGTAAAGGCGATTGTCTATAATGTCGGACCGTGACTGTGATGTATGATGGCTTATATAATAGATGAGAGTTGTAGAAGGATCGTAAAATCCTGTGTAGTTGACGAGCAAACTTTGAAGATGCTTCGATTTTGAAGAAAAGAATTGAGCCATTATATTCGTTATTGGTCCATTAAACTCGAAAGTTCCGCTCGTGTCGCTCAATTCGTTATTGTGATAAGTGTCAAATCTGGCATCCATCTTCAGGAGTATCTTGTTGTTAAAAATTGCCTTGATATCTGCCTCCTTGATGAATCTCGATAATAGGGGTGATTCTGGATCGTCAGACATCAGAAGCAGGCTCAGAAACAAAGATGCATCACTGTCTGTTAGATGTTCTTTCCAGTCAATACTCCAGGCATGTATAAAAGTATGTTCGGAAACTCCAATTTCCCAGAAGAGATGAAACCATCTCCCTTCGTCATCAGTATATCCAATTTTGTCAATGCACCTGAAGTACTGTGTCGAGGGATGTAGGAGCCTCGTCGCCCGCCCATATAGTTCATCGCTCTCAGAGATCTCTTTGCCCCATATAAGGAGTGAATCAATTGCATAATAAACAGAATGACAGCTCATGTTGCTCCAAACATCAAACTCCAAGTCACCCGCTGCAAGATTTTTGAGATGCTGTGATGCGTATGTTTGTGCCTGTAGCAATAAAGTATCCAAACATGTGGCCAAAATCTTAGTCTTTCCTGTGGAAAAGACGAGGAGTGGGCCTTGGCATATCCGGGCCGAGTCCAGATACTCCTTGACCGTGTAGTGGGCGAAGGATATAGAATCTTCCAGGCTGCTAATAAGACATCCACAAAGCTCCTGTAATCTTTCTGAGTCGTAGAGAACATGACTGTTGTCATTTTCTGTCCGCAATGTACTGCTTTTGATCGCATCTAAGAGAAGAACAGATGGAATGCCGTCATCGGGAGGGTCGAGCTCGCCGTAGAACCAAAGCCATTGAAAGGCATGAGAAACAAATTCCCAATCTTCTTGTGGTATCCGGAGGAATATTCGGTCGTAAGTCTCATCAAGATCTTTGGGAAGTCTTTGTAGAGCCTTACTAACCACCTCACGATCGCCCTTCAAGCGCTGCAACTCGTGTAATTGACAAACAGCCCACCGAAACCTGTATCTTGTTAACATGTTAATGGCTTCAGCGCAATGGAACCCTTACATCTCCTTTGCTTTAGTACTAACAGCATCTTCAACCTCAATGAGGAGATCATCAGGCCAACATCGGAGCTTTGGGTTTGATCGTAGGACTGACTGAACATGTAGGCGAATATCCTGTTCAACCAGTTCATTTGCCATTGGGACGGACACAGACACTTTCTCCATCACTCGTTCGATATCAATGTACTCACGACTCGTGACAAGGATCTGAAGGTTTGAGAATCTTTGGTCAGTGACAAGAGTCTGAATGACATCAAGTAGGTCGTTGCGCGGGTTGCTCTCGTCAACAGCGTCAATCAAAACGTACACGTTGCTAAACACCCGGAGAATCTGTTCTAGCGCGTCGAGCAGTTCAGGAATGCTCGGTTCTCCACCGCGTTTGTAGAGATCGTGTATTAAAGTCGAAATAACGTCTGCTTGGCGGGAGAGCTGAGTGATGACCCATCTAAGAAACGGGGCCGTCTCGTCTTGATGATGTCCGAAGTAGCAGTAGTAGTAGATGCTCGTGCACGGCGTATTCTCTGTTGAAACCCTCTTGCAATGGCCTTGGACATTTTCGATCAACCATGATGCAAGGATGGTCTTTCCAGAACCTGGAATACCGTGGACCCAAAGGCATCGGGTACTTGAAGCGAGCCAGTCAGTCCAGTGCTGCGAGCGAAGCATCCAGCTTCCGGTTCCATCTTCATATAGCTTCCGCGATCGATTATGAATTGGTGAAGGATCAGTTGTTGCTAGCCAGCTGCACACTCTATAGCGTTGCTCCTCCGTCAAGATGGAGCGGATCTCTTCAGAAGCAGCTTTGATATCTTTTAAATCTTTCGTGACCTCTGTTGTCAAAGCGAGCTGAATACCATCCCTATGCCGGCTGATCTGCTGCAGAAGATCCTGCACCTGGCCCTGCTTTAGAGGCCAGGCCAATGTTGCGAATGTTGTTCGGACTTTCTGCCGCTTCGAGGCATTCTGCTCGCTCTGAAGAGACTGTTTTGGAAACAGCTTCTCCAATGCTGTCATCGCGGCCTTACATCCTTCAATAGGGCCGTCAGAGGCAGCTAGTCGATTTTTCAAGGCGGGTGTGAAGGCCTCGCATTTGGCTATGAATTCCAGGTTCTCGAGAACCGACTTGAGTGTGGATACTTCGACTAAAAGGGTGCGTAAGCTCGTAGGTGCATCGGAGCGGAGTGCTTCGATGTAGAATTGGCAAGCACTGATGACTTCTTTGGATATTTGGATGACGGCAATTGCGCTGGCGACAACGCCTAGTGCTTCCGCCATAACGCAGGCTTAATTGGTGTGAGGGAAAATATTTATCGGCATCGAATGAGTGGCGGCTGTTGACGGACTCGCGCTGGATTAGAATGATGGAAGGAAGAGAAAGCAGGCTTCGGGGGATGTTGAAGGAGAAAATACAAAGCGTCTCGAATTTGTTATTCTCCCCGCAGTGGCTATGCAAGGCATTTTTGTTGGCTGTCTGATCCAAAAATTGGTGGCGTTTTCAACCTGTTGGCAGTCAGATAGATGGTGGTGTTTCGTCCAGTAAGCGTTGTTCAAAAGCGGTGACCAGCCACTCCAAATCTCACCGCCTGAAAAAACGTCTGAGCCCCTTTACTGATAGTTGTCACGTTCCTCATCATGACGGGGATCTAATATTCCTAAACACAGACAAATGAGTTAACAGACGTTGGGCATCTGGGCGATGGTTGGTCAAAAGGATTGCAGCTGCTGTTATGATAATCGAAGTGCTGGGCTGATTCCAATGTCGTGGTGTTGGGGACGTTTTAAAAGTGCAGGAAATATCTGCTCAAGATTAAAAAATCAATAGTTTTATACTTCTGCTCAATTATAGTTAAGCTCATGATGTAATTCTAGTAATGATTTAGGGGTTAGTGTTCTAGCTTCTATGCGCTTGTGTTTAGGGTAGTGAATATGGCTGGAAAGTTGTTAAAACGTTGGCCCACTTCTCTTGTTTCTACATGAGCGCTTGTTATCTTATCTCAGAACATTCATCGGCAACATCACGCAAGTATTGTATTAAATCAATAACCCGTACAGTAATTATCACCACTAGCCTCAGATGATATTTAAACCCTCGCCATGGCTCGCCGTAGCCGACAGCTGTCAATGTATGTTGAGGGTCGGCTCGGGGCCAGCATCGCTACCCTGTCGTGCGCGTATAAAACGCGACGCGCCAGTACGCCCAACAATTTGAGACTATTCTGAGTCCGTCTTAGTTCAACTTCGGCATAACTTCCTTCCGCACCAATTTCGAGCAAGGGTCAGTCTTCACAGACCTCCTCTCTTAAGGCTATGAGTTCCACTTAATCTGAATAGTGCTTACAACAAATAACAAACAACAAACACAATTATCTCGTCTTGACAAAATAACTCAAAATGGACAAAAGGTCTGCTGCTGCATATACCTTGGTGAAAGGAACAGGTATGGTCTCAGCCGGTATTATTCCTCAGATAAACTAATGCCATCTACAGGTTCCCTACAGCGTACGTGGTATCTTTACCATCGCCTGGGTATCTGGTCCAACATTCTGGTTTCTGCGCGATATACCTGCGCCTATGGACAAGACCTCAGCAAAAATGCTATCCTTAGAGCACTTCGTCTTGTTGTACAGGCTCATCCTGCCTTATGGCATGTCTTTGTCCAGAGACCATCTCCCAATCGAGGCAATCACGAGCTGCACACCGCCAGGCTGCACGCTATCGACTTGGAAACATGCATCAAATTCTTAGATTGTGACGAAAGCAATCCCGAGGTCACTTCTGATGATCTTGAAAGAGCCCATAATGAGTGTTGGTGGACTGCTGATGAACCCGAGCGCCCATTGTGGAAGCTTCTTGTCAAAGGGAACAACATTGTCTTTGTCTATCATCATTCCCTGGGTGACGGTATATCTGGGATGGTCTTTCATCGTGAATTTCTCGCCGCGCTTGATTCCCTCGCGGCCGCAAAGACCATGCACACCGCTCTTCCTGATACTCTCATTCATGCAGACGAGAACGTTCAATCTCCCATCGAGCCGGAAGACGTTTGGGAAGGGAAAGATAGCATCTTGGAGATAATCTGGACACAGCTTGTGTGGCTGTTTGTTAAGCTATTCTACGGTAACAATCGTATCTATGGCGATCTTCCCCCATCCAAGCCTCACCTCAAGTCTGCAACTGCAGTGGCAAAGCCAGAAGAGAGAACCCTCACACGCATTTCGTCGTATCGTATCCCAGCAGAAGACATGTCGTCGATACTCGAAGCATGTCGCAAATATCAAACTACCTTTACGCCTCTACTAATTACAATGTTTACCATTGTCCTTAGTACTGAATTCTACCCGAACGCAAAGATAGGAGCAACACGGTTCAATTTCGACTTGAGACCCAGCCTTCCCATGGCTCGTGTTGGTGGGGGAACAGGAAATGGGACGTTTGTGAATGCAGCAGGAAGCTGGCAGCTCTGGCACAAATTGGTACCATTCCGTCAAGCCCTGGTCAGAAACGAAGATGCTAAGGAGGCATCGCTTGACCCTGACTCGGTATGGGAGCTTGTCAAGGACTACAAGAAAGAGATGACACGCGCTATTTCTGGCCAAGCTATACGGTACTGGATCGGAGTGAAGCGACTGGGAACTGACTTGGAAAAAGTGGTTGACAACGGATTTCCATCCATCTCCCTCCTTCTCAAGCCGACTTTCAGCGTTTCTAACATTGGCTCCTTCGATAATGCTCAGGTGGAGTTCAATGGAAAGAACACAGGGCTTTGGCGGATTGATGATATGCAATTCTCAGCTGGAGCGGTAAATGGCAACCAGGGTACACACGGGGCAATCTTTCATGTTTGCGGTGTCAAAGGGGGAGATACAGTAATTACTGCAACTTACGAAGATGGGATTGTTCCGCGGGAGATGGCAGATAGGATCCTGGAGCGTACCGTTACTAGAATGATCGAGATAGTCTAACATAATATAAGTTCTTATGTCCGAAGAAACTTCCATATATCGTGGCTTGATCGGTATTTATTTTGTTCTTTGGCTAAGCGCTATTCAATCGGCTGACACCCTCAGGCGCTCAAAGCGGTTCCGTCGTTGTAATTACTTAACGTGGTTCGATTGGAATACGAGGATTAGTTGCCGCTTTGGAGTCACAAACGTCTTTATAGGCCAGAATTATCCGTGCCGTATTACGCCTCAGAGTGACAAGCCCCGAGCAACAATCATCAGAAGGCCACATGATCAGTAAATAAGTAGCGGTGGCCATGTGCTCCAAGTTTATGCTCACATCGAATGGCAGACTTGAATTTTAATGTCCTCGGCGATGCAAAGTGGTGCCATAAATGATTCATGCTACTGAAGTAAGAGTAAGTCTTGATTCAGGATCTAAATATCGACGATTTGCAACATCGATAGCAAACAATATCTACATCCAAACATGTTACTATTCTACTCCTGTATGTATTGCTTGGCCATGGGCGGAAAGCGGAGCTGCTGGAGATGCCGATAACCTCGCACGGTTGGTTACTCAGACTTAACTTCAGGCATAGTCAATTTCTCTCTCCTCTCCTTCGTCGTAATACTCGTGATTGCGCATAGCCTCTGTCTCAGCCTTAAGATACTCGCTTATATCTTCTTCCCGGGGACTTGGAAGATCACAGGCTTCAGTGTAAGTGTAGCCGCAGCGCCGCATCCGTCTGGAGGAGCGTCGTGGGCCACTTTGTGCTTTTAGCTGTCTTGTTCCATTGAGGACAGTGAAGCAGTAGTTCTTGCGCATCTTGCTGCGCCAGTAGTTGAGCATACTCCTCAGTTTCTCCTTGTCCTTGTCAACCCAGTCGGCTGGATACTGCTCCTCATGAGGGTCAGGAAACCTCTGTTCGCACACTGCAAAGTAGTGCAAGTCATCGTCATGTAAAAGGCTGTTGAGCAGTGCATGTCCAGTATTGCTGAGACGTTCGAGTTGACGTCCACGTCGATATATGTCCATGCGAGGAGGCATGGCTAATGTTCGTCAGTGAAGAATAGGCTGGTAATTGTTGAGAGTAGTTTTGGACAGATGTGTGTCTGATGCAGTTGGGTGGATGATGTGAATGAAAGGGAGAGAACTTGGGGGAAGAGAAGATATTTAAATGGCAGGTATTCGTGAATGCATCCTGAGTTCTAGTTACCTTGTAGAAGCAGTGAATTCCATATCGCGCTTTCTTCTCGTTTGTCTATTAGGCAACATCGCAACAGGCTCTTTGTTGACCAAGATGTTTGTGAAGCCACTACGAGCTATGAGGAAGACTCACTCGAAATCCTTCTTCAATACTTTCTTATGTGAATGACAACTCAATATGAACCAAGGTTCACTATGAAGGCGGTCGGCGTGGAGAAGGCAGCCTCTCTTTCAACAAGCCATTGACCTTTCTAGGCCTTTGTTACCCATTACCTCAATGAAGGGGTTTCTTCAATTCACTGGATCAGTAAACCATTTTCATTTGTTCCCACAGAACTGTATTCTGAGGCAACTATCTTTTCGGTTTCTAAGTCCCATTTACTCTCAGGATACCACAGAGTCATTAACTTCAGTCAGGTGTCGCAAGAATTGCCTGCGTATTTGACTAAAAGCCCTTATCATATGTTCCAGTAAGTGACATTACTAACGAAAGAGCAGCATGATATACCGGTAACAAGGAGAAGCACGATTGAGACGTTGCCTTTTGCCGCCGCCAGCCTATACAATTGCTCAAGGCCATAGAGCTTCTTAACTTACATCGACACGTGGAAGTCCAACGGGTTACTTATGATCTAGTTCTGAAACACTTCTGAGTAATTCAACCATTGATGGATGTCCAATTGTCCATAGTTCTTAGCCTAGGATAACAATCCGTGTCCGTCACATCCTGTAAGATTAGGCTCCATCTTCTCTCATCAGCACGTTCTTCAAATTCGCTTAGCAGCATAATATCCTCATGTTGCCCTCCATCAGCTGCTCATCAGATTGTCGAGTGCAACGGCCACGCGTTCTGTGATTTTAGTTGCTTGGAGGAGCTCACTCGACATTTGCACACTGTGATGTGATTCAGTGCATACCCTCCATGTACATCTTAGTACCAGTTCTGCGTGTTCCCAGTGATCCCCAAGCCGCAGCCTAAAGCTGAAACTTATAGGCCACAGTCATCCTCTAGACATCAGGCGGCAATATCAACAAGGACGTAATGCACTGTAGTGCTTCTTCGCTTGATCCAAGCCCCTTTGAAGGAAGACAGTGGCGAACTAAGATGCTAACTTTCTTGTCAGCAGAAGATCCAATGTCGATGACCCTAAAGTAGGTTAAGATCCCCAGAATCCACTCCAGCAACGTCATAAAGATCTTGTAAGGGAGTTTGTCGTAGGAGTTGGCCAGATGGCGATGGAGTTAGAGTCTGATTCACCATGACTTTAGAAAACGTGAGCATTGTGCCTCCTACTAGCCAAGCTAAGGACAGTTTAGACAATTTCGCGCTCTGTTGAAGCAATCTCCCATGCTGTGAGTTCGGTTGCCAGAGCTACCCTTAGTAGTGTTTCCGCATCTCTCAATTCAACTGCCAAGTCGTATTTCAGCAACGCTACCCACAAAACCAAGAGACCTTCTATGACCAAGTAGTTTTGCCGAGCCCATGCCTACTCAATATCAGGGTGACAAAGATGTAAAGGAAAGACTAAATTTGTAAACTTGTTATTGCGAAGCACCTAAGTAATGATCTCACATTCATAGCTCCAAGACATAGACTTAGTGGTTTTCCAACTTTCCTTCACTCCGAACCCGTATAGACATATAATATTTAATGCAGATCCGATGGCGAAGGCAAGACTCCGCGCAGTATCGCAGTCCTGGTATCGTGCTCGCTTGGCTAAGTCCTGCGAGTCGCGTACCGTAACTTAGTATCATCCGTACATTGGCTGCCTTGTTTTTGTCGTCATATGGATAACCTGCCTCTATTCACTCTCTGTCGTCGAGTACTCCAGATACTCTCCATGGAGACAAACCCGAGAGCACCCCATATTTTGTGCCGCTCTCGATGGTGGATCTGCGTTCAGTCTAGCGAGGTCAAGATGAAGTTTAAGCCAGTCTAGCTTGTGCCCAGTTATGGTGAGGCGAATTTGTGCAAGGTAATTGTTACTTGGTTTCAGGCACTGTATTCGAAGGGCCACTTGTACGAACTCATAAGCAGAGTTGCTCCAAAGTGAGCCAAGGAGACTGCGAAGTGCAGGTCTCGGAAGCCAGTGAACTTCAATGTAAATCCCGTGACGGCGATATTAACAGCCGTCCAAACAAGTAGTTCCGAATGATGCCATTTCTTTTACCGAGGTGGTATACTGCTGCAGGGCTCGTTGTGATCGCTGTACTAGAAGGGAGCGGATACCTGATCTCCAGGTACTTGTCGACCGGGCTGTACCCAATAAATTGTGGGCGGGATACTCCGCTCGGTGTTCTTCGAGGATGGCCTGTGAAAAGCTGTCTCATGGGTGCTCGTCTCTATCAGATAATCTTAAAGGAAGATGCCCAAGGATAAAAGAACCGTGCCGGTCATAGTCAAAGGATAGATGTAAAGTTCCGGCTGTTTCCCTCCTTTATCCCCTTGAAGCCTGCAGATTGGGTGCATATCGTCTGAGATAAGGATGCAGCAACTCCAGCGAGCCTGCTTAGAACTAAATTAGGCTGCTTCATGCTTTGCTTGGAATGAGAATGGCAGGAATACCCATTCTAGCGATTGCCAAGCAATAGAATTCATCGTGGTGTTATATTAGATGAAATACAAAGCTTCCGTCTCTATATGTCCGATGGTTGAGGTGGTGAACCGTATTGCGGAAGGTATATCAATACCAGCTCAAGAGTAGCACATTAAACTAGTTACAAAGGCGTTAGGGATTTCTCTATCTCTACAGTTTTGCTGATCTCTATTGCGCAAGAGACTTACTAGCTTTCCATAAATACGAATGACTATAT
Source organism: Fusarium pilosicola (assembly GCA_020615335.1). Taxonomy (NCBI): domain Eukaryota; kingdom Fungi; phylum Ascomycota; class Sordariomycetes; order Hypocreales; family Nectriaceae; genus Fusarium; species Fusarium pilosicola. The sequence goes on along the minus strand of JAGQDI010000042.1, from coordinate 81,689 downwards.
GCTGAGTTATTCCTGTATGAGCGGCATACACTATCCTGAAGCCTAAAGCTATGTATATCACTCTACTGCATCGTTGCTCTCGTTTCACTCAATAACACGCTGATGTTAAATGGTAAAAGGCAACGTATCACCGTCTTTATTGTCTAGTCTGAGGCATCTTACTCTCCCGTACAAATACATGGAGGTTCCGGTGGGAAATTGATACAGATCTCAAGTAATGCACAATTTGGTTCGCAAGGTAATTTGAATTGCAATGGGTATGAGCTTGTTGTAGATTTGACTCTTGCAATTTATCAATCTAAGCTAAGTAGAACCAGATACAAAGAACCCAATCACCATGAACAGCATTCAACTATCAGCAGTACAACAGAAGCCTTGTGACTAACGTGAGGACTTAGTTAGTTAAATAGAAACAAAGAAACCAAAAAAGAGTGACTGAGTTCGAAATAAGGTATGACAAAACAAAAGTGAATAAGCTAAGTAGGAGCCATAGGCCCGTTTATACAATCCTAGAAGCAAAGGTAATGACAAGTGAAAAGGGTTCGGGTGAGTTACGGCATCGACAAACTAATACCGGTAGCCATTTTAACCTCCACGAGAGTGGCCCCCATGGGTGTTCATGTCTCCAGTTAGGACCTTGAACAAAGCAACAACAAACATGAACAGGATCAAGCACAGGGTCCAGTACAACGCCCTGCAGCAGCGCCCAAGGAATCGCTGCACAGAATCGTAGATACCCAAGGCAGAGTTCACGACAAAGTCCTTCAAGCAAACACAGCAGAACATCATCAAGAAAAGGAGGGGAAGAGTGTTGACAAACTCAGACGCTGGGGGTTAGCCATGGTAAGTATTGCGTGAGTGGAGGATTGATGTTGAGGGATATTGGTGTGATTGCAATTGGGACTTTTGTGACTTACAGATGCTGGATCAGGAAAGAGTTTCTTGTTTGGATGGATGATTGAATGCAGAGTGGTGGTCGGGTCCAGCTCTATATACACCTTCGATTTGCCATCAATGATCTGTTGAAACGTAAAGGAATCTAGCACCAAAAGATCGCTAAAGCAGAACACGACTGCCTCTTTTCCTGAATCAAAGTCAACCTTGTCACATTATGATTCCGAATCTCTGAGCGATGAATATACCACACTGTCCATGGTGAACAATAGCTTGTTTTTCCTTGTAAGCGTTTCGACGATAGTATCAACCACTAAACGAATCAATCGCTTTGTCTGTTCTAATCTTTGATGGACTGTTGAATGAAGTCTGTGAACAGACCCTTGCGCAGAAGCCCCGATCCTGATCCATTCTCTAGCCATGACCGGATGCCCAGCCATGTAGGCAGCAGATAACATCAGGACCGGTTAATGCCGCGAGGTATTCCTTGACAGAATACTGAGTTTGTCGTAGAGAAATGAAACAACGTTAGGCTTGGTGCTCGAATCACTGTTTCAAAAACTCGGCTTGACTTCGAATATCTTAGAGTAACTTTCATCAGTCGTGTGGATGACATACTAAGTAATACAAAGAACGTGTAAGGCACGTACTGTAAGCATTAGTGGCGGTTTCTATCAACTTAAAATAATACTCTTATCAAATTAGTTTAGGCAATATACCGGCTACCTAATACAATTGCCTAAGACAAGCTTTATAGCCTATCTAATAATCACGTCTGATGCATAAAGAGAACTCAAATGCATTTACTAAATGTCAAGGTTAGGGAATGTTGAGTCACAAGGTGGCGAAAGATCGGTCATAACAAAGTTATTTTAACACAATGCTGGTAATACAAAGAACATGTAGTAAAGTATCCAAGGTTTAGAAGTATCACATTAACTTTAGCGCCTCAGAGTCAGCATGGAATACCTAAATTAACCACACTCAAGAGAAAGTCTAATCACTCAGAGTTTTATCTGTTCGTCATATATATCTTACCCCGCCTGCCGCACCCTTCTATCTTGACTGGCATTTTCTCCCATATTCTTCCCCCACCATTTGCTATCGCCATGGCGTCGGACGCATTGGAAGCCTTGAAAGCCTTGGAAGCCTTGAAAGCCTTGGAAGCCTTGAAAGCCTTGGAAGCCTTGAAAGCCTTGGAAGCCTTGAAAGCCTTGGAAGCCTTGAAAGCCTTGGAAGCCTTGAAAGCCTTGGAAGCCTTGAAAGCCTTGGAAGCCTTGAAAGCCTTGAAAGCATTGGAAGGCTTTAGCTACAGGGACAGTGATGGCTCCATGACTGCTCCCGAAGATAGTTTCACTACTCTTGACAATTATCTTGGGGAAAGGTAGAACATCGTCGGGTATCAGGAATCATTAACCTTTCTTGTTTTGGAATGTCACGGCGGTCCGCCGGACGACCCGCCATTTTCGGTGGCTGGGACCTTTGCCATTTGGGGAGATGCCGAAGACGGCTTCTTCTACCCTCTCGTCGGAGACTTTGCGGATGGCGACTATATCGAAGTCGAGGATGATATCATTGATCAGATGCACCAGACGGAAATACCTTCCGAAGACATGATCCTTTATCTTGCCGATCTCTGGCCTGAGTGTCACGGCATCGCTTTGCTATGGGATTACCTGGTAGTGGAGCTGCCTCTTGTCAGTGCAGAGCATCATTCGGAACGGCTAAAGGATCTCCCCGGAGGTATTGGGTATTTTAGGATCCAATACAACAATGGCCCGTTAGCAAATGCAGAGAGCTCACGCGCGCCAGAGCTCAACCCGGATCACGAGAAGCTCTTTAGAGCCGCTGATCACAAACTTGGGGATCTGTTCCTTGTCGATTATGCCACTGGAGTGACACAAACAGTATGCTACTTTGGGCGACGATTCACTTTCGGCTGGAAAAGGGATACCCCTCACGATTTGGAGGTAGAAACAAGCCAAAGCGAGGATTCAGGCAACGGCATCAAGTACATCGCTTCTGACCAAGCTGCCTTTCTTATGTCAAACACGCCTGAAATCACGACGCGATACGCGGCGTCTGTGCCTCTTCGGGAGTCGCAATGAATCATTCCAATAGTGGCGCCAGCCTCCACAGTTGTCTGCAGAGGAATGCGGCATTCTCCATTTGACCAATGGTCAATTGAGGAACAGGCACCGACTCGACACTTTCAACATGTACGCTGACTCGTATGATCCCGAGTATGATCAAAGCTAAATGGATTGTGGTAGAGGTGGTCTATTCTGGGCTGTGAGACTCAAGCCCACGCCATCAAGGAATACAAACTCAGGAATCTTTGGTCACATGGGTAGCAGGAAAGTATATTTCGGGCGGTGGTGCACGTGGTGGATGTTGCCTAAAGTGTGTTTCAAAATGTCTGATTTAGAGTTGTCGCGCTATAGCCCTCTCGTCCCATAGCCAATAGCTAACAGCCATCAATATTCAAGACTCACTCCATCTGAATTAGGATTGAAAATGTCACAGAGTCTGTCCCCACTTAGCAGGTCAACTGAGGGACAAACCAGTGTTCGATAAGCATTGCCATTGAAGTCTATGCCGCCACATTTCGCGTGGCCACAAAAGCATGCAAAGGGGCCATGGATCATTCCACCTTCTACTCAATGAGCGACTTGGTCACTGATGTCTGATGCGGATCAATCTTTGTAGGGGTAGTATCTTCGCCTGGGACAATACAAAGGCGCTACCGCGCATTAGATCGCATACGAAGCACCTAGATAAACACGGTACCATAATCTTATTATCTGTTTTCTGTCGATAAAGGGTCTTTGTGCCATACTTCAACTATTGAACTTCTCCATTGGTGGGTGTTGATTTGGCACGAATGGCTGGGCGATACATGAAGAGCGAGCTGGGGTGATCTCTAATCTGAAGTGGCTGGTATTCGACGAACTCTGGCCTCTGTGCTCACTAACTTGACTTGCAACACCAGATATGCCTTGTTCCCCAGATCGCGTCAATAGCAAGGAATGCGGAAGATGCTTTGCGAGTCAGAGATTGTCACAACACGTAATTTCCGGAATTTGGGTAATCGTGCCAAGATGCAAGGGAGAGCATTGGCCCACTATCAGGCCAACTATTGTTTATGCATAAAGAGGTGAGACAGGACGTTGATAGGGCTAATGTGAAGTTTGTGAACAGGTGTCCAAATGTGGGGCCAAGCTGTTTATCGCATTCCTTGCATTGAGACAATTATACCATCCTGACGGAGACTTAAGCAAATTCTCCTTGCAGAGGAGGCTGGCTGAGACTTACTACGAAAGCCACATGGGAAGGGAGGATGAAGAAAGGGGGATAAAGAAAGACCTTGCGCCTGTCTGTCGCACCATCTTGTTCTTCCATTAGCAATGTCCTAGCAAATCAACAATGTCACAAGACAAGGTGTCAGCGCGACTTTTGACGGCGGCTGTCTTCATAACCGGAATACTTGTCTTTCTTGCACTTCCCTTCCTGCCAGGGAGGCCAAAACCCCATGTCGTCAGGCCAGTGAAGATTTCGTTTCAGGCGCAGGAGCCGAATGAGCCGAATGAGCCAAATGAGCGTTTCCTTGTCGCATTGTGAGCATCGTCTTGGATTCGCAAGATTGAACAGTTTGCTGACACCATGGAAGTGGGGATTCCTACAGTCGCAGCGGCTTCCGAACGAACTACACGTATACTAGGACAGGACCCGGAGTGGACGACATGCAGAGGACAGAACGACCAAAAGACGACCGTCTAGAGGCACCCAGCGCGTTGAATCCAATTGGTAATCCAGCGTTACCAGGAAACACATCGTCTGGTGGTTACAACTGGGCTACCTACATGGCGACTGAATTCAACACCACGCTTACTCTGGCGTATATCTTTGCCCGATCAGCGGCAGTAGTGGATGGGTTGATAATACCACCGAGGAGCATAAAGGCGTTCTCATTTGCGCAGCAGATCGTTCACTTTCAGGATAGCATCGGCCATCGACCTCACTACGCGGCCTGGACGTCCAAGAACATAGTGGCGACAGTCTGGTTCGGGTTCAACGACTTGTCTGTCGTGTCGCACAAAAGGGGCCAGGGCGCTGTATTGGAGGCTGCAAACCGACGTATCTTTGAGCTATCCCAGATCCTCTACGATACCGGAATTCGTAATTTTGTCTTTATCGAAATCCCACGTGAGTAGTCTTTTCTCTTGCCTTGCCCCATCTAACGAGTATATAGCCAAGGAATTGTTTCCTTCGCATCAAGCACATAAGGACAATGACACGCATCATAGCTATGAGATGGTCTCCTACGCTGTGAATCGGTGGAATAGCCTTTTGAGGCAAAACACTGTCCGCTTTCGGAAGGCCCATCCAGATGCAAAGGTCACATATGTAGAGATATGGGACATTTTTTATGAGGCTTTCCTACGGCCTCAAGATCTGGGTGCACCGAACTCAACTTGCGTCGATCCCAGCGGCAAAGGCTGTGTAAGTTATCTTCTCATGCAGAGCTATCATATTTACTGACTTCCTCAGCTATGGGCCAATACGGGGCATCCTGGAGAGAAGATTCATCAGCTCATTGGCGCTAGAGTAGCTGAAAAGGCCTGGGGATAATGCTTCTATATAGACTCCAGCTTGTTATCTTCCAGTTGTAGGTACATATTAACTCAAATACATTACATACTGCGTTATCCCAAGTGTTACTTGGAGTACTGTTTCACAGATCACGCTATTTCGTTCTTGGATAATTTATATAAGCGATATTTGCAATGTTGACTTCTCCTTTTGTTGTAGCGTTGCTAAAGTTGACTGCTAGAGAAACCGTACAACTTCAAAGAGGTTGCTGAATTAACCGTCCGCATTGATCCATCACTTCCTCCCACCGAGCACCTCCCAGGTTCCACGTCAACGCCTGAAACCCCAGCTTCTCAACGATGCTGAAGTCTGGTTTCGGAGCAAGGGCGGTCCGTGTATCTTAGACCTTCTTGTACCTCGTCATCATACCTCTTCAACCCCTCGATCAAACGATTGCCTGGGGCAATAGCTTCGTAATGCATGCATACCAGTTGCAGATCGACAGCGTTTTCCTCTGGCGTAGCCCATTCCCCAGGATCTAGGTATCTCCAGTGATCGCAGGGCTCATGTACCGGGCACTAATTTGCCTTGCTATGGCGAATGCGGAATCTTGTGGACTCTGGGTCTCCACTAAATCTAGTGATGAAGTCCCAGGAGAAGCTTCTTCTTGATTGCTCGGCTTTCTGTACCTGGCAATATCGAGAATCGAGGTACGGGTACTTTGTATCTTTGTCGCCGGGATTGATTAGCATCGTGGCCTTGCTAGGTAGAGGCTGAATAGCCTGTTGGGCTAGCCCCCATTCGAGTTGGGCGATTATGGCTCGATCATTCGCCAAGTCATTCAGTAACTTCGGCTCAGCCTCCCGGACGCATTGCAATATTTCCTCAAGAATATTCAGTCTCGAGAACATATATGGAAAGGATTGTTCGTCTTGTAAGTTCCACATTAGCACTTGAATCTGCTCAATCTCCTTGGTCATATTATCTTCGATCGTTTTTCTGTGGTCCCTGAAGTTTGAGATCTTGTTCTCCAATTTTGCCGCTCTGTCGGCTAGATATTCCATGTTTTGGCCAGTCGCAGGATAAAAATACAAGGACTAACTACCAGGAAGACTTAGCTGCTTGGAAATATAGCCAGGCACTTACTTAGCTCAGTTGCTAGTTAGCGGTTGCCTAGGAAAGGAACCCTTTTATATATAATAGTCGCATCAGAACGCCAGATTTAAATCAGGTGATAAGTGTTCAGCTACAAAGTGTCGTCCTTGGTAACAGCAGTGAGAAGGAACAATTCCTTCAAGGACTTTCTCGTAAGGATTGTTCATCCGAATAATAGCTCGCTATTTTTGTCATCGCGGGCACTAGGCAGCGAACACGAGATACGGAACAGTGGAACAAAACTCAGGTGATGCTCCAATCGGTCAGTAATGAAAGCTGTACTGAATGAGCTGGGGCAATGGGACCAACAAATGTATAAATTCAATAGCTGCTAGACTTGGTATTTGAGAAAAGAGAGAAGATTCAAAAGAATGATTGGCCTTTCGTTGTGGTATTTTAGGTCTGTGCTGCTGCGTTCAGGTACATGTAATCCTTATCTGCTTATCTGCTCTCCGCTATGACCCCACTGATCCGATTACGTGAACCTGAATCCAGGCCAAGAAAACACCAAAATCCTACCTAGCATCATCAACGCATCAATTCAATATCCAAAATCCAAGCAACATTGATCATCAAGCACCTCTTGTCGACTGGACGCGAAGTTCATTCAATGACTGCATCTCGAGATGAGCACTACAGTCCGCACGCAGAACAACCCCAGCCAGACGCGTCATCTGGATGGCCCCGTCTGTTTCGCGTCATCGTGCCATTTGTATCGCCCCGCGTCTACTAGACTCATCAACTGCAGACAGCCGACATAATCTCGTTGTCGCCCGCGGCTGAAGAAATTAGTTACAGCAACCAACCGCCCGCCCTTCTCTTCCTCACCAACATTACTCATTAGTCATCAGCTTCGCGCAACTCAACTAGCGCGACTTGTCGACACGATGGCGCAGAATGAGAGTGGCACGCCGAAGGGGGACTCGGTCGAGATGGATGAGGTTGTCAGAAATCATCGAGATTCCTCGGTTGAGTCCTGCATCGTCCTAGCTATTTCGACAATCGTCGCTCCAGCTCAAACGAAGCAAACCTCAAGTTCTGAGGCATCTACTAGCAAGGAGGATACTACGCGACCAGTGGAGGAACCAATTAAATCAGAACCAGAAGACCCTCCCGACATGCTGATGTCGTTGTCGACGGTTGAGCCCTCTGACCTGTGCGAAGCAAAAACTCCCGAACCACTAGACATTCCTTGCTACGATCAAACGCAACAGAAATGTGAGGCGCCACCAGTCTTATTGAACTACGACATTTCTCAGCAAGAATTTGACAAGCCCACAGTAGAGGAGAGGCCAGATATACCTGTAACGGAAGATACACCAAACTCTATACCCGATTTGAGCTTGAAAAGGAATGCCCACAAGGCCACAGCTACATATCTCGAGACAATGGCCGTTGAGAACAAGATTGCCAAAGAGGAGGAACTACAGAAGAAGCTACAGGAAAAAATGGACTACAACTATAATGCCATCCTCGATTGCGATGTCAGTATTGACGTTGAGCGTCGTGCAATCAGCAGAGCAAAAAGCAGGAGAAGGCCATTCTGGATCCCATGGTTTATGGAACGCCAACGCTATCTTACGTCCAAAAGAAAGAATCTTCAGAAGAAGAACGCTGAGATGGAGGGAATCAGGAAGCGGCGCTGCAAGAAGCTGGAGGGGCTGATGTCTGAGAAACAGAGACTTGCGGAGGAGCTTACTCATGACATCTCAACGAGACATATCAAGCCAATATAATACAAAATCCTAGTTGACTTCATCTTTTGGAAGGCAATATGTACATAGCCCTAATAAATAGTAAAATGGAGATTTGGTCAAGACAGTTTCGGGAAAACATGGACTTGTTATCCTACATTTACGAGGTCTATCTTACACAAAGATGCGAATTACTCTCATCTGTCGCAATGGCTTTGAAACTGGATGGAAATCCCCAATCGATTTGTAAAAAGCGAGTCACAACAGCCTTTACAGAGAAAAAGCTCTAGGGTGAGTTGATTATAGTGAGATGTGCCCGAGGATCCTGTGGTCAGGATAACATTCAAGTCCATGCTAAATACCTCCCTAGAAAATCGGTCTGCTGGTCTCATCTAAGAAAGAAACCGTTTGCGAGGGCCTTTTGAATGGCGTCAAACCAAACATACGCCATTTTGCTGTACCCATCATCGTTGGGATGGGTGCCATCCATCAAATCATCGAGTTTGGGGCCTTTGTTACTGTACATATCTGCAAGAACTATCCTTTTCCCCTCGGCTTCCTTCAGCATAACGAGATCTCGGAGGTGGTTATTAATGTTCAGAACTCTCGAATTGACTTGCTCATCCGCGTTTAGTAGTAGCGTTGATAAGATGACGGTAGAGAGGGGAGAGGCGTTCCATAGATATTCGAGAAGATTGTCCATTCGCTCTCGGAAAGCGCCGAGCTCATGGCTCTGGATACAGTCGTTGGATCCGGCGTTGATTGTGAAGAGGTTCGGGTTGACAGTCGCGAGCGATCGTCTCGCTCTACTCTCAATCTGGTCAAGTCGATAGCCACGCCACCCTTCATGTTCATTGTTATGCATCGACCCAGCCCTGCGTGAACCAACCATACAGACTTGATAGCCATTGGCAAGAAGAAGATCTCGCAGGACTTTCCTGTATCCATTCCCATCTGAAGATCCAACGCCATATGTAACTGAGCCTCCTAGCGGCATTAGGCGTAGTGTCACATCTGGTGACGTTGCCCGTGTGCTGTTATGAATGGCAGGCGCTTGGCCAATGATGGTGTGGTGTCGGGAAGGGCCTTGCCCTGCGCGAAAGATGTGACATGACCGAGATAATGATGACCGCAAAAGCATTGTTTAGGCGGCAAGGAAAGCAGATGGGACGGGCTAGGTTCCTAGGTGGGAGAAGAGGGGCCAAAGGTCCCAATTGTATAAATGTCCTCATCGACTAGACCAAAGCATTTACCTATTAAAGGACTGCCATATAACAGTCAATGAACGGATTAGCAAGCAGACTTAAATGTACGCGATCTTAACATAAAATAATGAGCGCAGATAAGCAAAGAATAGGCCAATTCTCTTTCTTGTTTCCTCTTTCGATCAGGAACAAGAGGTCATGGGTGTCGAAAGTTGGGGAAATGCTGGATATTATTAATAAGCTGGGCGGGGACCTGGTCACGACGCCGATGTCCAATTAAATTGACTGAGATCAAGCTCGTCAACCCGACTCCTCCAAAGCCAGCATTTGGGAAGACCAGCGCAGCAATTCGGGCTCAGCTGCCACACTTTTCGCTGGGAAATGCAAACTCGTTCGGCTGGACACATTGGTGACAATCTCCAGGGCTGGCATATGGATCCTAGACTCAAATGCGGCACTGAATGACTCATCAAGAACGCCTCACGTCGAAAGTGGCTGTCTCGGCAACTACGAGACGTGACCGAAAGTGGGGTCGTCGGAAGAATGACATTTCGCCGAACCCACAGGCTACATCAGTACTTCTTGGCCACGAAGTTGAGCTTTAGGCTGCAAAGGCAGATGATGGGTGCTGCTTATAATTTTAATATGCCTGGTCTGGGTTCTTGGTGAGATGAACAATCGTGAGCATGATCACTTGTAGGATAATGATGTTACATAATGATGTTTAAGATTTCGCATTGTATGGGATATGGCCGTGCTTTAAAAATGGTTTATAGGCTTGTAATTATTTCAGCACGAGAATAACATACATCCCCCTCTGTCGTTCTATCGACTTCTTATATCTACCGTATCCAGACCCATTCTCGTTACTGGTAGCTTCTCATTCCAGCCGTCATAAGTCACAGGCCAATCACGATTCACCTCGAATAAGTGTCATTCAACCAAGGCAAAGCATCCGACCCGATTAGCTTTGGCCTCCTCTCAAAGCTCTCACCGTAGCCACCTTGCCCAGCGCTCGGGGTATGGATATCACATAGCGGAGCAAAGTGATAGTTGATTGCCATGGCTAGTGCGGCCAAGTCTCTATTATCAGGATACGCATCAACGCTGATAATATTCGGATATGTCGATGCAGACATTGCTGGCCAGAGCAACTCAATGAGGGCTCGGTTAGCCATTTCGGCATTATGAATGAGAGGTTTCATTCGCTGGGTCAGGATCCAGGAGAGAAGAAATATCTTCGACTTTGGGGATTTCCGATGTTTTTTCATCTTGGTCAACTGATCGGCGGCCATCTTCTTCTGGTGTTTTGTTTCGGCGTAGTGGTCGACTAGAGGAAACTGAGATCGTTGGAAGAACCCCTTTTTGCAAACGCAGAAACGTCGACTGGAGCTAGCTTGATAGACGCTTGGGAACCGTTGTAATATTTCTTATCGATGACATCGTCTATAATGATAATAACGGCTGCACGACCAGGGATGAGTTGGGAGACCCGGAGTTTCGTAAGGTCACGAACATAGCTCCGGTTCTCGACGCGGTAGTTGAGCTTCTCCAGCTTCATCATCACCTCGTTCCATTCTCTCTGGGTCATACGTGCATTCTTTTTGCCTTTGAACGTATCCGAGTTTAGACCGTGGCTAACATTGATGATGATAAGCTCCTTGTTTCTCTTGGTGAAATCGTTTACGTCCGCAATGATCTTGTCGAGGTACTCGCCATTGCCTCCATGCCAGTTGCCCCAGCCAAAGCTAAAGTGACCAGTTGCCCACTTGCCCCCAGTCTTGGAAGGACGGAGGTCCAGCCAGCGAGCACCGTTTTTAGTTGCTCTGGGATGTGGAGCTTCTGATTTTGGGCGTTCGCGGGGGTGCCGAAAAACGAACGTCTATGGAACCAGGACATGCCTGAGTTGTGTGTTCCGGGTATGGCCAGCTCTCGCAGTGTGAGACACGCGATACGGGGGTAGATAGAGTGCATCCAGTCTTCAGGAGGGTTGCTTGAAACAAGCCACGGCCAAAGTGAAGGGTTTCTAGGATCTTTCTCAGAGCTGGCGATGATAAAGGGAACGTTGTTATCCCAATGCCATGCCAACTTGTGAAACGAGCCTCGCTTGTTGTTGAGTGTCTTGAGCTTTGTAAATCGGATACCAGCCGTCTCGTACTTGTATTTGAACTCGAAATCAGGATCGCCAGGCAGGTCTTTGAATTTGTAGCTTGCTTCACCAGCATCGTCTTTGTGGTCTTTGGCCTGGATGTAGATTCTATTGGATGTACCTTGTACCCAATCAGTTCAGCCAAACTAGCGACAAGAATAGTGGTTCTTACCTGGCTTGATGGTTTTGGGAAACTTGAATTGATTCATCTGGTAGCTTACGTTTCTAGACAAGGTCATTTTCCAGGGTGTCGCGTTGACAAGAAGGAAATAAGACCCAACCTTGTCACAACGGCGGTCAAGTCGTTCAAACACATGATTCCCCGCAGTTCCAACATTTGAGCCAGAGCCAGCATCAATGGAATGGGTAGCTAGCTCGGTTGGCGGTGCAGCAACGGTGAAGCTAGTTAGAATGGAGACATACAACAAGAAGCGATATAGCATTATGAAGTAAATGGAACGCTGGAACGCAAGGATGAACATGAGTGGGAGGGAGGGGCATCACCATCATTGAGGGAACTCAACGTCATTTTAATAATGATTCCCGTGCCCCGAATGACTTCACCAGCACCCACTTTTGGGAGATCACGCTTCTTATACTACAGGCCAAAAGGCTAAAAACGTACGCTGCCAGGATGGTGATGAGCACATGATATTCTTTTTCGCAGCACCAAATTCTGCCCAAAAACGTGCAGAATAGGCAAAGCCGCAATTTACCGCGCTGGTACAACGAAACTATCGCACGATTTGATCACATTGGCAAATTTAAATTGATCATGTTTCAAGCCACCAGAGATATAAGCGGCAATTGATGGCGCGAAGATTTGTAGTAAACGCGTGGGGGTAAAAATCATGACTGGGCGCGTGGATTCAGGGCCCTGGCTGTCATTTGGTGGTGGAGGGGGACTCATTGCAAGCGTGACAAGATTGAGGGGTTGAAGGAAGCCTCATGCGCCGCAAAACGGCCAAGAACTTAAATTTGGATGTTTGAGTAATGTACTTCGTGCCGTGGCTGACACGCAAGACGCGGAAAAGTCAATCTGCTGGAGCTGAATGGCAGTCCATGATCACATTTCCAGTCAAAAAGCTTCAAGGAATGACCTGAGAGGAAAAATACACAAACGTTGACGAGTTTGGCCTGCTGAAAGATTTAACAGCTTATGACTCTATTTCTGTCTTTTTTAAAGTTAACAACGTTAACTGGCCAAGCTATCCAACTTTCCCAATAAGAACCTAGCAAATTATTAACTACTTCTACAATATCATATCCCCATCCTTCTATAAACCAACAGTCATCAAGTGCATGCAATATACCTCCATAGAATGCATATAAGATCAAAGCTGGGGGCTGTCTCTGATGAAGCAATGGAAAGTATTCCTTGGGGGCTAGACCAACAAACGCAAAAGCTCCTTGCCAAGATCTATCAAGATCCCCAGTATGTTTAGTGGCTTTATCAGAAAATTGTTCCATAAAGAACCGACATTGCCTGAGAGCCTGAAGAGCCTTTTCATATATCGGCGCATCATTCCTATTCTCCCAGATGCTCCTCAACTTACAGAATTGCTCATCTTCAGCATCGGTGGCTTCATCAGGCGGTTGTATTTCTTCGAGGTTCCCGACCGATAGGATGTTTTTAAGGACGTGGAGCTTGGGGTCTGGAAGTACTCATATGACTCCAAAACCGTAACAATGCCTAAAATCATTGGTATAAATCCTATGCCAAGGATGCGATCCCCTCGAGTACCCCAGTCAAGGTTGTCACATAGACTTTCACCCAGTCGGCCAGAGACACCAAAGACATACAACAGATTCAGGGACGACCAAACAAACAAGGCCTCAGCTATGCTATCGTCGCTCTGAGCTATAGCTTCCCTAAACCCTTTCAGGCCTTCGTTATGGTAATGAGCAGCATTAGCGATATACCGAAGCCTCCTTTCAGGGTTGAGATACGCCATATGAGCAGCAGTTAGACTGAGGACAGCCTGCATGACAAAGGGGTGCTGTAATGCTAATTGAGAGAATCCGACTTGGCAATCAGAAGCTAAGCTCGAATTCTTATAAATATCCAGACTAGTGTAAAGAGTCCAATGCTGGAAAAGGGCCATCTCTTCAATGCTAAAGATGACGGGAGCTTGTTCGCATAATGGCGTCGTGGTTATAGCAGGGGATGGAAGTAGAGAGAGATTAGGGATTGGTGAGGAAGGATGACATGAGCACTGGCATTGGGACTGGTTGAATGGCTGTCCGGGTGTTGAAGTTGAAGTTGAAGTTGAAGCTGAAGCAGGCGAGGCTTCATCGGCGTGTTGGCTAACTGGCGAACGGCGAAATATAGATTGTGGGTATTGGCATTCGACTCCCCGTCGACGACAGGCACGACACTCGGGTTTCTCTTCGCTGCACTGTTGTGTCAACAAGAGTTAGCAACACTTTCCGACATTACAGCATATTCGCCCCCAAAACCATATGTAGTGACGCACTTACCTTAACCCGACGTCTTCTGCAATCCAGACATCCAGACTTTGTTTTCGTGTGTGGTCGTCGCGGTATCGAGACGACGACCGTGGATTCGACATCACTAGTCTGCGTACTCATTGCGACGAAGGCATAATCAACGAACTAGCTGAAACAACCTCGAGGGGTGCAACGGAAAGCGATGGGATCCGCGTAGCGAAAGTTTGGTAGGGGGTCGGATGGAGGCTAATGATGAGATGAGATAATTTCGTGTGTGCGCGCGGTGGAAAGCGAGAAAAGAAGACCAGGAGCGAGGCGTTGTTGAAGTGGGTGACGAAGACATTAGATAGGAGACTAGCTTAGGACTGAGCGAGGTAGAGCGAGCGAGCGAGCGAGAGCGAGGCTTAGCGAGGTGGGGTAGAGTTTGAGCGAGGTGGAGTGAGATTGTGACTTTTGCGGGATAAATAATTTACCGAGCTTAGTCTGTGTCTCCACAAAATAACGGATTTCCATCTTGTTGTATACGGAGTACTAGGGTAGATCACCATAGCGCAAATGTTTTGGAAGCTTCTTCATGCTGCCACAGATTAATTCAATTCGAACAAGAGGGAAGAAGTTCTAATTCATCCAATGGATTTTGGCATAATGGGCCTTGCATGTTGAAGAATCAGTAAACACTTTCTTGGTGTAGTCTTAGTCTTTTCTAAGCGGTTATTGACCGGGGATTGGATACAGGTAGGTCAACATCAGCGTATCCGGTGCGATGTAGAAGCTAAAGTGCTTGTCCAAAAACGTAACCAAAGAAAAAGCAGCGTAAACAACAAAAAGAGAGAGAAATAGATCTTCCTACAATGCCAAAATGCGTCCATCGTATGCCATGCCAACCAACTAAGCTTCCTTCACTGCGTTTCAAGTTCCACGGTGTTGAGAGATGAGAAAACACCCCCTCAGAGTCTGGCTTTAGTAATTGTGGCTGAAGGCTTTCGACATACCACACAACTAGAATAAGCATGACAACTGCCATCAAAATTGCGTCCAAGATATATAAGAATATCTCGTGGGAGATGAGATACCCAGCATTGCCCTGCAGATATTCAACAACCCTGAAGATGCTACGGATAAGAATAAGAAGACTTGAACCGTAAAGGACATGAAAGTGTCGCCTCCAAGGTGTAGTGACGTTCAATGATGCAGCATTATGGGATTGGTAGAGTTGATAACGGTAGTGGAATAGGATAGATGTGCAGATAAAGAAGCCAAAAAAGGCTATCTGCACAAACAAACCAGCAACAATCATCTTCTCACCTATTCTAGACATGTCTAGAGTTCCCCCAGACTGAACGCCTCCACCACCTGCTTGGAGAGTGAAGGCAATAACATCGCCGGTCACGAAAAGGCGGGTAACCCATTGAACAGGCACTAATGACAAATGCACTGCATCCAGAGTTCGAATCAATCGGCCGAGGATCATATAAATTGAGGCAGCAAAGAGGGCGGGAGCAACCAGAATCAGGGATAGCTTGGATAACATAACCAGCGATTGACTCCTTATCATAGTGCCCCCATATTCTGCCGGCATACCCAACGACTTCGACTGTAATATGTTAGCTCGACTAAGGCATATGGATGACTCCAATGTCAATGATGACCTACAAATGCCTCCAATAGTGAATGCAGTAAAGTAATATGCTCGTGCTCGAAACAGTCGCCAAAGATGAAGACCAGTAAGAATTCCAAAAATAACCACGATGATGATTGCAGCCGCAAGGGAAGGAGTGTAGCGGTAAAGCTTAAAATCGTACTCGTGCGCCATTTTCGGTAGTATTCGGCGAATGGCGATGTTGCTGCTTCGATTACACCGTATAGGATGGGCTCGGTAGCTTGTATTGAGTGATCAAAGGCGGATGTTGTGTGAAGTGCAACAGATCGCGAACCGCTTAAATAATAAAATTCTTAAAAAGCTAACCATGTCATACTCTGTTTTTTTTATTAAATTTTCTTCCGAGCCATGCTGACGTAGGCCCAAGTCCCCATCTCGCTCTTCAACAACATACGTGAGCGAAGCTAAGCGAGGTACACGTTAACGCAAACGCGGAAATAGTTAGGATTTTTAGCCTCTGGCCATTTTGACCCATAATGGAACTTCCACAAACAGACTTTGCCGGCCGGTACATCCGACGCTAAACTAGACCGTAGGCCTGGCCAACCAGTTCTTCCATGTCATGCAGTCTATGTCAGTTACGAGCCACCCTGGAAGTCATCGAGAAAAGGAGTTCTGAAACTTGGTCTCCGAGGAACGATTTTATCATGTTTCAGTCTCTGATACCTACCTGTTTCTTAGCTTGCTGATTATTCAAAGCATCTTGTATATCTTTTATTACTCCGTGCCAGTGACGTGCCCTGCTCTCGGAGTCGGCACGCAATAAAAGGTACCCGCTTCATCGAAGATAACAAGAGAATGATGATTGAATCTCTCCATTACGAGAAGTGAAACCTCACTTGTACAATTCTACGGCTGTGATGCATAATGAAGGCTTGCCGTTGACAGATAGAAATGAGACGAAAGGTGGTGAGCGGGACTTTTGCGCAAAGTCCACTGCTTGAGTAGACCAGAGTTGGGAGACGGACGACTTGCCTGTACCCTGGTCCACCTTGTGGAAGCCTCTAGATGTAGTACCTATCCCTCATAACAAGCTCAGATCGCGTCTTTCCTGTCGGCCTCGAACTCCAGCTTTCGTAGAGCAGGTCTTAGAGCTTGTACTACACAGTCAACTTCATTGCTACCACCTGGGGCCGATTGCATCATCTTGGGGGGATGCCATCTAGTCTCGGCAGTATCCTGTGGATTACTACATGCCATCTAGAAGGGATTCATATCCTTAGTGACAAATACGGGATCCCCTGTCTCATGTAAGCCTCCACGCAATACGCGCACAAATGCGTTCATTTTTTGGCTCGGACTGAGAAAATAACAAGTCAATGTGGTCGTCCGGAAAAAGAAACAGATTGAGCCGCGCGCCTCAAGATCTCACAGCGGGTCTTCGGTTTCAGGGGAATAAACCAACCGGCATCATGTACGTGTGGAGTTTAGCGTGACGGGAAAGCGAGCGAGTAAACGAGTTGTGCTTAACAGGCTTCACTGATGAAGTTTGAGGCTGAGTAGCGCTTGGAATTTTGCAAGGGAAAGACCTTATAGGCATACTCAATTTTCCCCTTATCTTAAAGGAGACCTGTCTGTTTAAAAAAGCTTTAACAAGTTATCTATTACCTTCAATCATCCTCAGTTATTCTCAATTACTATTCTTTCTTTATTACCCCTACGTTCATTTCAGGCTCAAGAATCTTTTGGACATCTTACATTACCTTTGCTTTTGGGTCCTCATACTCTTTGTTCCTAAGCCTTCCTTGCGTGGTTGTTCTATGAAACATTTTGCTCGCTTCATTTCGTTACCCAACTCTGCGTTGTTGCCTGACCCGCTGCCCATGATGCTTCTTGTTCATCGAGATGATGCTGGTGCCGATGATGGTTTCAGCCTTTACCATTACCACCCTTCGATAGCAGCCGCTGTCATCGTGGCCCTGATTTTCATCAGCATTACCATACTTCACTTCTGGCAGCTTATTCAGAAAAGATGCTGGTTTATGGTTCCTCTAGCAATTGGCGGCATTCGTAAGTCATGCAAGAGGTCCTTTGTTTTGGTTCCCAATGACTAACCGCGATGCTTCCATTACAGTCGAAGTCATTGGGCATGCAGCCCGTGCCAAATCAGGCCAGGAAAGCCCGAACTGGACTCTTGGCCCGTATATCATACAGGCTATCTTCCTCCTAGTTGCTCCAGCCCTCTTTGCCGCCTCGATCTACATGGAGCTCGGGCGGATCATCATTATGGTTGAAGGTGAATCACGTAGTCTGATTCCGCTCAAGTGGCTTACAATGATGTTTGTTGTTGGAGATGTTGTCTCATTTTTGCTTCAAGCAGGAGGTAAGTCGAGTGTTGTCGATTAATAGCTTCGTCACATAACGATTATTTTACTGACCGAGTCTTCACAATAGGCGGGGGCTATCAATCATCAGGCACCTTGGAAGCTGTAGACAACGGGGCCAAGATCATTATTGGTGGTCTATTTGTCCAGCTTGTCTTCTTTGGCCTATTTATCGTGGTTGCTGTGGCATTCAATTGGTCTATTGATACATCCCCGACCGGACGCTCACATGCAGTTCCCTGGAAGAAGCATATACATGTGCTTTATGCTGGCAGTGTTCTAATTATGGTTCGATCTATATTTAGAGCTGTTGAGTACCTACAAGGTTCTGATGGGTATATCCTTAAGCATGAAGTATATCTCTAAGTTTTTGATGCTATTCTAATGGCTCTTGTTATGGTTATCTTTAGCTGGTCTCATCCCGCCGAGATCTTGGCGATAATTCTGCAGAGGGGCAAGCATAACGGGATGGAGTTGGGTTTTGTTCCTGCTCAGCATTACCGTTTGACTTCCGATGTATAGTGTCAGGATAACATTGAGTTGCGGATGATTACTTGCTAAGTCTGGCGGGGCATGGATTGGGACTGTAGTGGTTTGTTTTTGGTCTCCTTCTAAATGCTGTACGGTTATACAAGCCCTTTCTGTAACGAATTTCCAAAATTACATTCAGTACGAGATTATTGACAATATGCCAGGAGAACTGGAGGTGCTGGTAAACAGCCCGATCTTATATACAGATTACAACATCTTAGATTAACCTTATAGGCGGTAGCCAACCTCATAGACGTATTAGATAAAGGAAAACGGTTGCTCTTATTAAATGTCTTCAAGGAATTGAAGTGCTACTATATCACGACACCACTCCGTATACTGTGCCCAGTAACTTCCTAGGATAGTATCAACCGTTGTAACTACTGAGCGCGCCCAGCCCTTGATGAACCAAGAGCCCCCAGCAAAGACAAAGTTGCCCCAAAGAAAGACAAAATAATAAGAGCAGGCGGCTGTCGTTGATGAAGTCTCTCGATATACTCCTCTGAGAGATGGCAGAGAAAGTCTAGAAGAGCATACCATCTGTCCATGTCGCAAGATGTTGTGTTATTTGCATGGCCACTTCGGGGTCTAGAAATGTGACCATAACAGCGCCTCAATAGCTGAAGAGCTGAGTCATAAACGTCTGCATCTGAGGCGTGACTGAAAGTTTCCCGTATGCGAGTAAAATAATCGTCTTCTGCAGCAAAGTCCCTTACATTGTCCATCTCGGTCAGAGACGTCGGATACTGGCACAAGTTAACCTTTGGTGAAGCGGCCCGTACTTGATGTATCCATTGAGGGTCGATGGGGAGTTTGTTTGGGATGGAATCGCCTGCGAGGCTTGCCAGCGGACCACAAATAGCCAAGGTATAGAAAAGATTGAGTGTCGAGAAAGCTCGAATTGCATCCCTGGAAGCGTCCACGCTATCGCAGCTTAACTGCCGAAACTGTTCCATGCCGTGTCTGTAGTGCATCTCAGCTGTTTCGAGATACTTTCTCCGATGAACAGACTCACGAGAGGCAAGGTGTAGGCTGGCGACACTCAAGATGCCATACATAACGAATAGATGATTGACCCCAAGGTGAAATATATCAATACCACATGGGCTCTCGACAGACCAGCATTGACTGATAGAGCGGCTTGTATAGACTGTCCAGTGGTGGGAGAGACTGAGATCCCGGATTTCGAAATCGCCGGCTCCATGAAGGTGTGGCGGTGAGTTAGGTGTGAAAACAAGCGACGAATGCCAGGATGAAGGACTGGGTGGTGTCAGGTGGTCTCCCGTTGGAGACAAGCGGGTTTCATTGCTATGGAATGAGCCCCCTCTGGTTTTCATTGACGATTTTAGGTGCGGGTAGTGGCAATCCATATGTCTTATAATACACGACCTACAGTCAGGCTTTTCTTCTCCGCACTATCATCTCATAGTATCAGTATGAGGAGCAGACAAGAGACAACAAATAAACATTACCTTGATGTGCCGTTTCTTACATTGAGTACAGCCGCCTCTAGATTTTGTATGAGGTTTGCGATGGGGCCGTGTTTTCTGCGTAGACATGGAGATTTTCGTGAAAGAAGTAGCGGATAGTCACAATTGTAATAATAAAAAAGACATCCTATTATAAAGACTTAGGCGGAGGGATAACGTATTTATGAACAGGACGACTCCGGTTACTAGCCAAGGCGGAGCGAGGTGGAACTGGTTGACTTTAAGTGGGAGCGAGGTTAAACGAAAAGCGAGATATTGATACAAAGGAGTCCTGATCACGTCACCCATACCCCACATCTCCAGATAACAGACATCTGTTTAATTAAGGAACGACGAAATACATAACCGATAGCGTTCTAGAGCCGGATCACCTGGACAAACCTCAACGTTCATGGTGTTAACCTCTTGATAAAGCGCGAGCATGATAATATAGGAGAATACTCCAATTACATGTTCAAAAAGAAGCCGATAGATCTAGTTGGTCCGGATCTAAGCCAATGCCGCAAGCATGGACTGCCGTGCTTATGGGCCACATCACCTGTAGCAGTTGCATGACAACGGGGTATGGCTCCGGGGCCTTGAGAATCCTGCACAGATCATCCTCTTCATAATGGACACTGGGAATCTAGTATATCTCGTCATAGATAACACATTCAGGAAGCCAAATAGTATTAAAGTTGCATCGCAAACAGTATGTCTACTTGATCTGGCACCTACAGGAAAATCCCACCTGAGTATATAATTTTAGCCTCTCATCAGGACATTAAGCCATGGACCATAGATGCCTACGAGCCCGAGCTTAAGGTACGCCTTGATCTCACCCTGGCGGTATACAGAGCTTGCCACGCCATAAAGTCCAAGTTTGCAGTTCCGACAATTGAGCTCTCCCTTGGCAGGGAAGTCCGAGCTTCGTTCTACGACATAGGTGTCAGTGTGAGTCAGCAAGAATCAATGGAGGAGAAAGGCTTCTTACGGTATCTTTTGCAAGTTATGACTTGTCACACATCGGCATAAATAAGAACATGGCCGATCTCATGGAGTGAACCCATGATCGTCATTGACTTGAGTCTATTATTGATAGTAAAATCGGAATCAATATCAAGGCAATCACTTCTTTTAGTTATTTATATCTCAACTTCTGATGAATCGGGACGGCGGTGAAGATGGTCGGACGTCAGCGGCCGGGAATGATCTCTGGAACAGATTTTGCTAAGTCTGGACAAAACTTGGTAGAGTTTCTGAGGTTCTGTGGATGGAAAGACTAAATTCGATGATAAATGTAAGTGATCTGTTCTGGAATGCTGTTGTGATGCATATGCTAATTAGCCTTGCCGTCAAATGTTGGGTACAGGTAATCGGAGCTCTGTTCGGCTTTGCAAGCGATACTTTCTAGCTTTTCCAAGAGTTGAGGGGCTTCCATACGTTTCTGGACGTCAACTTGCAATAGGTCATCTTCAATAAGCTGGATGAGATCCGCCAAAGCAGTGTTGTCGCTGCAAAGTGGCTGACTTCGGAGATGACCGATGGCTTCAATAACTGCCGAGTGGATCTGTATCAGGTTGTCTGATGTCTGGACGAAGAAACTTCCAAAGGCGTCCATTGGATCATCTCGGGTACGCCTGGACTTTCTGAAACTTCTGACGGTGCTGTAGTCAAAAACGAGCCAGACAGTGAATTCCAGGAACATACAGCCCAGAGACCACATATCATACCGTCGACCTCTTGGCTTGCCTTCTCGTTGATCTGGCTGTGCTTCGGGCGCTTCGTATGTGACCGTGGACTGTTGGCAGTTTGTGGGGTCTTGCCTCATGCTGGTAATCTCTCGGTGGATTTTGGAGACTCCGACATCTGCAAGTATCAGTCTTCCTCTACTATCCATGGTAGCATCATCATGCCCTTTGTGAAAATGAAGTATGTTTTGTGGCTTGATATCTCCGTGTCGCGTAATTTTTCCATGCAGAGCGTTGATCGCACTGACGATACCGAGCATCTGGCGGAGAGACCACAAGACGAGTTCCTGGGACCGCGATTGTGAGTCATTGGCTTTCCAAAAGTCTCTAAGATCTCCACCGTCAGCCCAAGGAAATATGAAATAGCATATGGGTCCTTTCTGACAAGTAGCGATTAATTTAATAAGGTGTTTGTGGTTTAGAGACTGTGTGAGCTCAAGATTTGCCTTTTCCTTCTCGAAAGCCTCATCGTTGTTAACCTCTTTGACAGCAACATATGGCTCAGGGTCATTCTAGGTCTTGTTAGCGCTTGAAATGCCTCATGGGTGATTAATATTAATACCTTGAAGAGTGTCTGGTGGGCTCCATGGATCTTGCATTTGTGTAGCACGCTGTTCGGGCCACTTTTGCATTTCATGACACAGTCTATTAGGGGAAGGGGGCATTTCGGGTCCAGTGAGATGTGCTGGCCGAAAAGACTCAGTACAGGCGCTTGTACCAGCCATTGGAAGTTCAGAAAGTCTCGCACTCTCGCCTCCCTCGGCCAGAAGGAAAACGACTGGAACGTCTTGCCAGTCTTGGGGGATGCAAGGACGTTTTCATCATCTCCACTCACGGATTGTCGAGCGAGAGGAAGATCTTCATCCCGGATATTATCCCGGCAGATGAGATCAACAATCGCCTGCGTTTCTTGAATAAGAACGAGGATAGAAAATATGATTCGGGCCTGGTTCAGTATCCTTCGTGGCAGATCGCGATTTGAGAAGCATCGCTTCCTAACGGGGATTTCCAACTTGATGTTGGCTTCAATCACTCTAGCACTGATTTCGTTTAGTGGTAGGAACTCTGCGTCGTCGTGACAGGGGATGAGGCATTTATTCAATTGCTTGTAGAGTGCCATTCTGATCTTGAGACGGCTTTATTTGGGTGTAGTTGGCAATTGACGCTTTTCTTTTTGTTGACAGTACCCCTTGCCAAGCAGAAAGATCCACAGGGGTTATAATGTTTCTTCACTTTGCAATCTAAGGATGCAGGACATGAGTGGGCTCCTATGCGAACTGTGAGGCTCTGCGGTTCGGCGGCCTCATAAGGCGAACGGACCTTGGAGCTGCTTATCATCTGAGCTAAATTGAGTAAGCTGTTCATTATCGAAGAGGAGGGGAAAAGAAAGCGAAAAGAGCGAATTGGGCAGGTGGGCGCGTCGGGGTCGTAGCCTATATTGTACACCGGGTGGAGAGTGGCAGGCCTCAATGTAAGCGAATGCACCAATGTGACACTACTTGGCTGAGAATACCCTTGCCGCCTGTCAGCAGCACAACACCACCCCGATCTTATTCACGCAGCCTGATTTCGCATTTGATTGAGGGCATCTGTCCATCTGGCTGCCTGATAATAATGAAGCGAGCAACCGCAATCAATAACCGAACCATGGACTAAAATAGTACGCATTAAAATGCCTCTCCAAGGCAGATTTCAGGTAGAACCAACCCACCATCGAGACAACAACAGTGATTACTCAATGATGTAATCTCTCTGCTCCGCTAAATTTTGACTGGGCCAGTTACGTAGAAAGCAAGACCCATTCGTCAGCGAGGTGTGATAATGCAATAAACACTGCAGAACCCTTCCGTAATGGTGGGTGACGTAGGCATACAGGCCCCACTGCACAAGAAGACTTCTGACCTTAGATCGAGCTACTAACACATTTAGTATAAGATTATCTAAATCTATACTAAATTGTAAAAAGTTTATTTAAATTGATTTAAGACTGTTGATCGTTAAGGATAGAGATCTTACGTTTTCTTGCATCGCTTTACTAGGGTAGGTTCAACATCAGGCAGCAGTCACACAGATGTGAGTCCATGTAGGTCATATCACAGCGTATAGTACTTGCATATGCATCAAATGTAAGTGATGCAACCATGAAGAAAAGTGAGGCTGATCGATTCTTACGGCCAAAAGCAGTAGTCATACCATCGCTCATTGCCTGCATCGTTTCCTGTCTCACAGGACAGTACTTCTGTAAACTCATACCTGTCTTACACCATCTCCGCGAGTACGATGGTTAGATCGAATTATTTGCATCTTACAATACCTATGATCTTGGAAACTATGACTACTGTTTGGAACTTCCTCACTGGGTCCTCCTCACCCGAGGTCGACAAAACGAAACTCAATCGATTGCGCAACAACATTCGACGTTCTTTACAGAAGAGCGTAATCAGCGAAACATGCTTTCTCCCCGAAAGCGATATTCAAGACCTAGTGACGCCCGACAAGATAAAGATATTACTGCCCAATGCCAGGCCAGAATTAGTAGACTTTATATGCAGCGATGCAAAAAGCTCTTCTTGACTACATCCCTTCACCACGGTAATCTTCAGGACATCTTGGGCACTTTCAAGGATCATGGCATGACAGACGAGCACCTCCCGATTCGCGACCTTACTTCAGAAGATAAGTACTGCGAGGTTCACACTGAGGGACTTGAAAGAGTTTGCAGTCATGAAAAGGCGTTGGAGGCTTTTCATCGCTGGGATGCTCATGATGTCTGGAACTTTTACAACGATCAATGGATGTTTTGTGCACCAATTCTCAGCATGGAATGCTCATCTCAAGAATTCCACCCTAAGCATATACTGCCGTTTATAGAGAAGGGTACCACCCAGAAGGATGGCCATTTCAGTACCGTCTTTGAGGCTGTAATTCATCCTGGTCATCAAATTGGCCGTAGGTCATTAAAGGTGAGCATCTTGTTACGATAAAAGCCATCGCTCACATTTCAATAGCGAAGCATAGATCAGACGCGGGTCGCTCTCAAAGAGTTGAAAAGCCTGAGCGAGCCAAATTATAACGTACATGTATCATGGCTGAATGAAGCAAATGCACTCTTCCAGATTGCTGAGCTTCGTCACAAACATCTCATTAGTCAGGCCACTGCCTTCAAACAAGGAGAAAGAAGGTTCATCGTGCTCGAGTGGGCTAATGGGGGTACTTTACGGGATATATGGCAGAATGAGCCTTACGACAGATTTATCCTCGACGGTGGCAAGGTCATGAGAGTCCTGGAAGAACTAACTGGGATCGCAAGTGCGCTCTCGAAGTTACACGGCACTAACACCAGAACAAGAACTGCAAGGGCAACATCCGCAGATCTCAGAAAGAAGAACCCTCCGTCGAGATCTAGAACAATTTTTCCACAGGGCCAAGCTGATCGCTTAACTGTTCCAAAGATACGCTTCGAGGGAGTAAGCTCAGATGACGATTATGACTCCAGCGACTACGGTGAAGAGCAGCATTGGCGCCACGGAGATCTCAAGCCCGATAATATCCTCCATTTTAGAGATGAAAAGTCTTCGTGGCTTGGAACTCTCAAAATCGCCGACCTGGGTCTTGCCAAGCAACACGCATTCGCCACTACCCAGAGACAGGACCCAACCCAGCAGAAATATACGACCTCTCACTACGAGGCACCTGAAGTGATCACCACCATGAATTCTCGAGTGCCCCGCTCACGCCGATATGATATATGGTCTATGGGCTGTATCATATTTGAGTATACGATCTGGCTCCTGTACGGCTATGAAGAGGGACTGAAGAGCTTCTACAACGAAGGGAAGGATATCGATGCGTATCGAGAAACGCTGTACTTTACAGCTGATCTCAGCACAAGGCAAGCTCAAGTGAGTGACGCGGCGCGAAGATGGGTTGACCACATCTTGGAAGTCGACCCGGAATGCAATCGAGCCACGCCAAGCGTGATCAAAGATCTTGTCATATTGGTTCGGGATAAGCTCCTTGTTATTGATCTCCCAAAGGAAAACATGAGCCAGGACGACATCAAGCGATGCCGTGCCAGTGCAGATGACTTGGAAAGGGCCTTGCAAAAGATCAAGAGATTGGCCGCTGACGATGAACATAAGGGAGGTAC
The DNA here is from genome assembly GCA_020615335.1 of Fusarium pilosicola. Lineage (NCBI taxonomy): Eukaryota > Fungi > Ascomycota > Sordariomycetes > Hypocreales > Nectriaceae > Fusarium > Fusarium pilosicola. Next base: position 55,663 of record JAGQDI010000042.1, on the reverse strand, counting down.
ATACCTGTCTTCGGGTAAAAGTCGCAACGGAATTTCCGGTCCTCGTCCTCAAAAGGTTCGTAGGCAGAGCTTCCTGTCGACCAGTTCAGGCTCAGCATCGAAACCATCAAATCTGGTACGAGCTCTGGTCTGACTAGTTGTGGCAAAGGCTGATACGAAACAGGATGTAGGTACATTGGCGGCAAATCGGAGGCGACATTAGATGGCTAACTGGTTCCGATCCCATCTTGTATTATAGACTGTGAGTTAGACCATAAGAGAGGAGTTCGCCAGCAATGAATCGATGATAGCTGATCTTGAATTTAGTATGTGAGTTATGTCCCTGCTACAACTTCGTCTCAAACCGCTGCTCACCAAACATTGCCGTATCTTATAGAGTGTAAGTGATAAGTACTTCTGAAGTGTTTGTTGAGAATTAAGGGGCTGATGCAGATTCTTTCCGTAGCACGTAAGCAATATTTAATCATGCTCTGATAGACTGTTTTTATAAACTGACCTGGGAGTTGATTTAACTTAAGATTGTAAGTTTGCATAATAAACATGAGGTTGGAGTCTTTACCCTACTGATCATGGTTTCACCGCATAGGCAGTAAGTACAACAGCTCTCCCTATACTATCATCATCCTGACTCGGACAGTTCAATGACAGTTGGAACCTGATGGAAGATAAAGCTATCTCTCTTGAATTCCTGAAGCGTCACAAAACAGCCGTCATGGACAGCATATCTATGACTCAAGAAGGAACAAAATTATGTGACGAATGCAGAAAACTTGACTATCAGAGCGACGAACCTATGATAAGGGAGACTATGGCAACCATGAGATCCAAGAGTCAGCAGTGTGCGCTGCATAGCCTTGTTTACCGCTCTATTCCCCCATCTGCTTACAACAGCATGGAGGTTGTGCATGTTCGGAGATCTGACTCCTTACTTGTCATGGACAAATCGAAAATACCCTTACTCTCACTTTCCAAAGTTTCAGGTACGTAGAACTGTCGCCAGACGCAAAAGTACATTAATCAACAAAGGAAAGCAGATAACTCAAAAAGAAACCATCTACACTCTGATGATATTTACTTTGGACTGCCCAAGCTTTTTCCACCCAGAAGTGCCCCGTTTTACGACCTCCTTATAGCATGGATTCAAGATTGCGACTTGCATCATCCCCAATGTCATCCCGCCGATAGATCACACGTCCAACCACCAACTCGCCTGATTGAAGTGGGTCAAGTTGATGGTGGAAGCTCGAAGGTCTTCCTTCGCGAGACAGTGAACGCCCAGTGTCCGACGGGAGGTGAGCTGAGATACATCGCCCTGTCACATCCTTGGGGCAATGGGAAAGAACACGATCATTTCTGCACTACAAATGACAACCTTGACGCTCGATTAAGTGCTGGTATTGATATAAAAGATTTGCCTAACACATTCAGACATGCAATCGAGGTGACTCGAGCACTTGGTGTCCCATACCTCTGGATTGATTCGCTGTGTATTGTACAAGGACCTGGCGGTGACTTCGACACGGAAGCCAAAAGAATGGAGCTCGTTTTCAGCTCGGCATATTGCGTCATTGCCGCAAGTCGCGCCAATGGAACATCAAGTGGCTTTTTGTGGGAAAGACCAGAGCGCGAAGTGGTAAGGCTGGACGGATATCTTGACCATGATCCTGTTTATGCTTGTGACGCCATCGATGACTTTCAGCACGATGTGATTGAGGGGGCTCTGAACAGACGCGGATGGGTTCTGCAAGAGCGTGCTCTTGCGCCAAGGACCATATATTTCACCGAGAACCAGATGTATTGGGAGTGTGGCCAGGGCGTGCGTTGCGAGACATTGACAAGGTTGACCAAGTAAGTTGCAAGCGAAATCCCAACAATCGTCGTTACTGACGTTGGCCTTGTAGTAGCCAGGCTTCATTCCTTGGGGATCCCAACTTTCCCAAGTTAGCTATGAGGTCAACTAGAGGAGCAAAGATCCGCTTTTATGAATCACTGTATAGACAATACTCGAACCTCGAGTTTACGAAGATCCATGACCGACCCATAGCCATAGCCGGGCTAGAACAACGGCTGGTCAGTGCTTTCAAGACGGAAGGCGGATACGGTGTGTTCAATGGAGCATTCTTTGGGCGCAGCCTTTTATGGACAAGGGATACCCAGCGAAGTGATCGCCTGAAATTGATTGACTTTCCCCGAGATCAGAAGTTCAGAGTCCCAACATGGTCGTGGACAGCATACGAAGGACCCATCACATACTTTGACATACCGTTTGACCATGTTCGATGGACATACAACACTACAGAAGGGAGGATTCAATCGCCATGGACGACTTTGGAGTCGGACTCTACCTCATTCTCACTACATACAGGAGAACTAAATGGAAGAATCGATCTTACTGCCCAAGCAAGGGAGACATTCGATCTGGAATCAGCCGAGACGCAGGGAAAGGTCATCTACGACGAAGGAAAGTCGCCGCCAGGTGTACGTAAGCTATGCGTTATTGTTGGACGAGAAAAGTCAAAAGATGGCGGATGCAAGATGCAGGACCTTGAGTATTATGCTTTACTCATTGCGCCCTTTGATAATCCCAGCGATGGTTTTTACCGAAGGATTGGTATTGGCAGATTCTTGGAAAGTTTGATTGACTTTGCTAAGCCTGAGTTGAGAGTACATATCTCGTAGCAAGTCTCGGTAGAAACTCATTCTTGCTTAATTTAAGCTCTTGACAATTCTCATCGTAAGGAGATGCACTCAGATTACCATCCTACCGAGTTTCTGTTTCTTCTTCGAGGAAGGTCAACTATGTCACACTAGATCTGGACCTCGTCTTCCGTGTTGGGGAAATTGGCTATGCAGTCGCAATATGGAAATCTCTTGTAAATGGCAACAGGTGTTTCATCGTGGGCAAAGTTGAAGACGGCTTCATACTATATTCATACATTAATGGATCTAGCTAATATATTGTTATTGAGTTGAGTAACGCCCTGTTCTCTTGTCTGATAAGGATGATTCCTAGCCAAGGGGTTATAAATTAATTCTGAAACGAGCTACTTATGAGCCAGCTAGCATCTTCGGTAAAGTCAGTACTAGCATCAAAGTCCTCCCATCCACCATCCATCGCCGCATAGCCAGTATTGTCATAGTGGCGAAAGTATCGAGTAGGATAGCTCCACGATCGCAGAGCGTTAGAACCTGTGCTATCAAAGCTCTGCTGCGGGCACCAAGTCGCATCCTCTGAAAATTGCTTACTTCCATCGTTGGCATTGATATAGAGTTTGAAGCCACTATGGCGAATGAAGGAACCTGGAGTATCGACGGACTCTAGAGATAGACAGCCCAGAGCGGAGGCAACAAGACCTTGTCGCACAACCCAGCTACCCTTCTTCTTTGTGGATGTATCGCTAGAGGAGGAGATAACTTGCGTGTTGACGGTGGAGCCATCGTGGGCTAGATATCTGTTTGTGAAACCAGGAGTTGTCGCCTTGATCGTGATCGTAGACCCAACCTTAAGTGGTGGGCCATTTGCCAGAGACGTTGCGGTGAATCCAGCCTGCGCAATATTGGCCTGGACTGCATCCTCAGTCTTATCAGATGGATAGCCTGATGTAAGAACCCCTTCGTACCAAGTCCCCTGGTCCAAGTTACCGTTATCCCCGCCGATACCAAGAACGATTGCGCCCTGCTTGTCCATGGGATAGTACCCGTCAGGGCGAGGCCCGCTGTAGTAGGTAGATAGAGATTTTGCCGTTTCATTGCCACCGCGGAGAGACCACAAGTTACTCGAGTCACCTTTGAGAAAGGCAGTCACAAATCGTGACTCGATCGATGGGTCGCCTGGGTTATAGCCAGATCCTTGGCCCGAAAAGAGGCCATTCTCCATATCAGCCATAATCCAGGGGCCAGAACCAGCACCAGAACCCCACATAGTATCATCGCCGAAATATATGGCCTCCATCGATCCGTTATCGTCGGCATGGCTCGTAGTTTCGGCATTGCCAAAATCGAAGCAACAGTTGCCATTGTAATGGGTCCCATCAAAGATTGCGTACATACCCTCTGCCTCATTCTTAACAGCGACGCCAGTGGTCTTATCATTCCTGTATCCAACCGTAGAGTGCACGAAGATACCATATGTCTTTTGTCCGTTTACGAGCACCGGAGCGCCATAAGCGGCCGCAATATCATCATACTGTCCAGGGGCAGGGCCCTTAGAGCCACCGCCTGGAGGTGCCCTGGTAAGATGGTTCCCCTTGCCAGACTGATCGTAAATGATGGGAATGGCACAAGTGGTGTTGGCACAGAACGTATCCTGCACCGAGACGTCTGCCACACCACCGGGACTTGTAGGGGCAATGTCGGTAGTTTGGCCGTCAGAACCTCGTTGGAGTTGATAGAGCGGCCCACTGTATGACCCGTATAATGCTCTCGTGGTTCCGAATGCCGCAACACAAGGAGTCCCCCGGAAGCATAGATATCGCATGGCCCCGACATGGCCCCGAAAGGGCATGTGAACCAATAGCTGACTTGCTAGTAGCTGCAAGTCCAGCAAGAAGGTAAGAGGTTTTGCGGAAAGTCATATTCGCCAACGGGCATAGAAGTAATTTGCATGTAGAGTGACGTGAGACGATCTGTGTAGTTAATAAGAGGCCGTAGAGGGCATCATTGAGCTTCTATCATATTAATATTTGGCAGCTTCTTACTAGGTGTTGAGCCGGCTCGAACTTTAGAAACTAGCGCGACTCACCTGATTGGGGCGCGTTGTTGATAACCTGGGGAAGTCGGCATTTATTGCAGATCATCTGGAAAAAACGGCATTTAATTGAGGCTTGATTGGAGCGCATTTGAAAGTGTCTGGGGAAGACTACATCCGCTCCAGTTATAGCTCTGACATATCGAAAGTCATCTGGGGAACCTGGGGTTTGCTCTTGCTATAGGTAGCAGATACTGCAGATCATCTGGAAAATACGGCACTCGATCGAGCCACGATTGGAGCGCATTATAGAGCGCCTGGTCACCTGAGGAACACGACATTTGTTTAATTATAACTGAAGCGTATATTCATATTATCTGAGGGACGTCGTATTCTCTCCAATTATGGCTAATATAAGCAGTTGTGGCGGTGATAGGACAACTTACAACAAAACAAGGCGACCCCAACAAGCAAAGAAGTCCTACTCTTCTACTTCTGATTGCGCGTACCCTGGTACACCTCTTTAGCAAGTGCAGGCTGGTATGCACAAAACTCAAAGGATCGGGGTATTGGTTGTGTTTTCGTAAGAAACCGCTTGCTGCAGTTTGTTGCGAGCCTGAGTTCACCTTTGGTTTGAAGTTAGCGGATCAATGACTTATCTGCGAATTGGGCCTACCTTGCTGCTCCATAACAATTACGTTAAAGTACTGGATTTTTCTACGGGCAAGTAATCAATTTACACAAGCCTGGTAACCTGTTTCAATCCGGAGTTCACAGATAAAAACCAAGCAAGAAAAGTCAAAGACCTGTCTCATCGGCTTATCATGAGTACTTGATAAATAGAGAAACTCTTATACTAAATACAGTATCTCAGATAACGGTGGATTGAAGACGCTAAACCACTTTCACCATTTCGCGACGTTACCCCTCCAACAACGGTACCCCACCATGATGACCAAGTGAGTTAGGTCTACTCGGAAATGTTTTAATCATCAACAATACATCATCGTCTTCATTCAGCGTGCGCAATTGAGAAATGACCAGCTTCAGGGTCCAAAACACTCGCACTCCCAGATACGGTCGTGTATGGTCGTGGCTCAATTCAATTGAAGAAGATTCCTTTCCCACCGAAGAGTCAGAACATCAACGCAAGCGACGTAAAATAATAAACACCGAATCAGACAGCGACAGTCAATTTTATCGCATCCCGACGCCTCCAGGATCATCTCAAGATAGCCGCTTCGACAACGAGATAAGTGCACAGGGTATTAATTCAATGCCAAGGAAGCGCAGAAGGTCGACCCATGATCAAGGTCTTATTCACTCTGACGAAGATGGTGCTGTTGAGGATACCCCCAGGGCATCATCAAGAGGCTTGAGGCAGGGAGCTCCGGCTCTGGACCGCGAGTCTTCAACGTCGTATGCTTCATCTGGAGTTTCTGGCACATCATCACCGACCAAACAACTACGCTATGCTGCGACGCAAAAGACGGGGTTCGACGACTTCAAATTCGATGACTTTATGGATCAGTTACCGCCTTCGCTCCAAGATTTACATCAGCAGCTTCTTACCATCGGTTACGGATTTGCGCTTATTCCCCAAACGTTGAAGCCTGAGCTTCAGGGTCTGCGTAACATACCGGAATTCGCTTTTACGATCCCGATAAGCATACAAGCAATTGGCGAATTCCTTCCCCTTCGTTCATCCGCCAGGTTTTGCAGAGCGCCACCAAATGTGAATTTGGCCGTCACAGTGAAGCTTCTTGGAACATGGAAGTTCATCGGTGCGTTCTCGACTTTGCTTTCCGAGAGGCAAACGATGCTTCCGTCGGTGATTACAGATACTGCACCACTGCGCACATCATACCTGAGTACAAACCCTTCGGCACATCGTCCAAATGCATTGACTTTTACATTTGCATCGAGACTCCAAAGGACAGTCTTGAACGCCAGAAGATTGACGATGCTATCAAGACGCGGCCTGGCCTGTCGATCAACCATACAGACTGGGGCGACCTCTGCAAGAACCCTATCGCCCTCTCGATCGAGACTAAGCGTCAGGTCAGCTGGGAGAAGGCGCTTCTTCAGATCGGTACCTGGCATGCTGCGCAATGGCGGTCCCTCCGAGGGAACATCGAGGCGATTGAGTTTCTGGCTGGGATCATTGTGCAGGATCATGACTGGTTTTTCGTGGCGTCGACACTGCAGGACGGAAAGTCGACGACGTATCATCGATTGCCGCTTGGGAGCACGTATAATGCATTTGACTTGTACAAGTTGCTCATTTCATTGCAAAGTTTGGGTGCGTGGATCAAGGAGAAGTACTGGCCTGCTTTTCGGAAGGATATGCTCAACATCAAAGATCTTGAACAACGAGATGATTGAACGATGACTGCATTTAAGACTATACCCGGCGTTCATGGCTAAAAGAAACCGATGTCAATAAATTGAATTAGTAGTGAACCCTTTATTCACTATCGATATCCATGTCAAGATATTATGCCTGTTAATGAAATAATTGGCTCTAATCGTTTCCCTTAGGGCAGCTTGATGTTGCCCTCGTAGATACGGTCTGAAACTGCAAAAGCATTCAACGACTCCAGATAGCTCCGCTTTTGGCTACTAAATCGAAGAATTTACTTGCTAAAGTTCATCTTTGATAAACTAGATAATACAATAACCGAGTTGGACGCTAATGGCCGTAAACGAGAGCAATGGTATTCTTACACTACAATACTGCTATCAGATCAGATCATCACCTGCATCAAGGATAATGATGCAGGAACGACCTTCTCTTGCTATTTGTCATCATGGAAGGCATGAGTAAAATTATAGACATCGGATGGCTCAGACCAGAGAAGAGAAGAGACTCTTATGACTTGCAGCTGAGAATGCTTGGAGGCTGAGCGTTTATGTGGCGCCACTTTAAGCTACAATACATCCACTAACGCGAACAGAGATCACAAGTGGAGCTGGTGTCCAATTTTGATTGGCGATTTGCTCTTACTATTGACGAATGCGGCTAGTGACCCATGGTCCAGACCTGTTCCTGCATGGGTACAAGTCACTGAGGCTGTCAATAGTTGGCAATAGCGACAGCTAGCCATCCCCAATGCTGTTGAAAGAAATGACTATTGACCGCCAAGAGTTGAATAGTCTGTAGAAATTAGTATGGTGAGTCAGTAAGCATTTTCCCAACTTCAGGGGTTATGTATAGATAGTTAAATCGCCGTTTGATTCTCTTTTAGGCGTCTGCCTCCCTCACAACTTCTTCAGACCTAATAGTTTTCTTTTATAATGCTGTCCAAGATTGCGCTCGTGACTTTGGGCCTGCTTGGTTCTGCTGCTGGTGGTCCTTGCAAGCCTAGCAGCCGAGCCACGGTGAGCAGCCATTTTGCAACCTCATCGGCTGCGACAATCGATGTTTCCGAGACTTCGACGGATAGCCATACAAACCTCAACAGCCTCACTATCACGTCATCTACTGAGACCACCGAAGTTCCCAGCTTGACCCTTGCCCAGTCATCAACAACAACTCAAGAGGGAGACATAATCATCACCAACGCTATTTCAGGAGGCTCCTTCGCCAGTCGCGACCCCAATAGCCCAAGTGGCCTCACCAACTTCGGCGCCTCAGGTAATGCCGAGTTCCACCAAGGCGGATGCTACCGTGTTGATGGTAGCCTCGACGATGGCTGCGCAGCTTTGAGTGCTAATGGGGACGTCACCAAGCGAAGCTTCTTTGGCTCTTTTGCTAGCATCTTCCAGACTGTACGATCGGTCCCGAGAAAGAAGTACACTATCCAATTCTTTTATCTCATTACGTCAGCTGGAAGCCAAGGCTGTGTTGCAAGCGCGGCATTTGGTAATTCAGAGTTCTATTCTCAGCCTGCTTCTAGTTCAGGATCATCGTGGGCCAGGGTACTGAGGCAGGTTGAGGCACTTTCTGACTTACCAACCTTTGCTATCTCACTGACATGCTCTGGCGGTGGTACTTCTTCGATCTTGGTCGACTCCATCTTCATCTCGGACCAGGTTACCCCAGATACGATTGACAATTTCAAGCTTGACTTGGGTGGGAGCCCTCCAATCGATCCTGTCGAGACTACGACGGCGATCAGGGCTCAAGAGTCCCCTACCCTCACAACAGGTCAAAGCGGATCAACCAGTACCGACGGCTTGGAAAAGACGAGCGCTGCGACCCCCATCTCAACAGCCTCTCTAGAGGTCACTTCGTCGGCTGCCACTGAGGCAAAGTCCACTAGTTCTGATCCCAACATATCCAGTGCTGCGTCAGAGAGCAGCGAGATTACAACAACATCTTCGACTGAGGTTACCTCGGGAAGAAACACCGATACTACCCTCGTCAGTGTATCCTCGACCTCGCTAGCTGCGGAGGATACCAGCAGGGCTGAGACAACTAGCTCAGCATCAGAGAAAATTGACTCGACAACTCAATCTGCCACTACAGAAGACCCTTCTCATACCACAGGCTCTGCCTGCAAGCAAACATGTCAAATCATCAACGACTATTACTCACATCTCGATGACTTCGGATGCGATCTCAATGGTGTTTTCATGAATAGTGATGCTATTTATACTCTTCCTGGTGAAGAAGTTGGTGCGACTCAAACGCACTTGTACAGCAGCAACGAGGAGTGTGCCGAATTTGCAAGAATCTTCCTGGATGCTTGTCAGCTGGATTCCAGAGACTCTCTGGCAAATGTTTCTTCTCCAATACTCTGGTCACCCGAGAGGAAATACGGGACGGAAGAGACAGCCAAATGGTTCACTGGTTCGGTATGGAGTGCTTCGCTTGCGGCTGCAGTTCAGGCGACACATCGATAACGGCGATTCCTACGACAACCCTAGTTCCCGAACCAACCAGCTTCACCACAACCACTAAAGCTACTCAGCCAACAGGTGTTTGCCACAACAACCGCGGCCAAGAGTGTGAGATCAACCTATCAAGCGTCGAAAACAACCCTTATGTCTGCATTGGCGGAGGCGTCTTTTAGGAGAGTCCTGGACAGTCCCTCGCTCAATGTATCCTATGCAGGAGAACGGAGAGCAGTGCGCAGCCATCTGCGACACTCTGGAGAACTGTGAATCCTCTGGCTACTTTGGTATGGAGAACCACTGTCTCTTTACAACAACGAAGATAAAAACATCCGACTTTGCGGATCCCGATCCAAACTACGACGATCCTGGGCTAGACCCCAAGAACAGTGTTTGGAGCCATAGATCCTGTTATACGTGTCCGACCTGCATCCCCAGCGACGCACCTCTTCCCAAGAGCCCAACGTGCAACTACAAACCTGGTGACTCTTGCACGCGTGTAAGTGCGGATGGTGTTCTGTGCAATTTCTCGAGAATGTTGCCTGGAACTTTTGGCGCTCTTGGCAGTTATCCTGACCAGAGTTCTTCGGGAAAATGTGCTGCTATATGCCGGAAGATGAGCGGGTGTATGGGCTCTGGTTACAGGGATGGTAGGTGCATGTTTACAAGCACGACTCTGGCGACAGGTGATTTCCTGGATAGGCATAATTACGATCTTGTCTGGGACGATCCTTCTTGCTTCGAGTGTCCTGGTTGTTCAACTTAGAAATAATAAATTGTATTATTTTTCAAGCGACAATCCTTACAACAAGAATAGTCTTTTCTCAATTCAAGTATACTATAAGCTAATTATAAACTTTGGTGAATTACCTCCCCGTTCTGAACATTATGTCTCAGGACCCGTATGAATGTCTCAGTGATTTTCGTGGATAAGCTAATTTCTCAAGCGAATTATAGGCTATGCTACAACATTAAATTGCTTCTTGAACCAGGCAATTGCCTGTTCTTCAGCTTCCCCTGCTTGTCGTGTCTCCTTTGAATCAGGCTCTGCCCTGCTTGCGCGAATTGAGAACCCATGCTTTGCTCCAGGGTAAATAACCACGCTTGTATCAACATCCTTGCCCTCCAAGATTGATTGGGCTTGTCGCACTTGCTTCATTCCCATCACGGGATCATCGTCGCCAATCGCGATAGAGAGAGGACGTGCGACATTGCCTATGTCTGGTATGACATCAACACTGCTTGGATGGGCAGTGAAAACTGCATCGGCTAAGGCGTGACCACTAGCCGATTTAGTTTCCGCTGTGTCGTGGGTGAGTCTGATAGCGTGGAGCCCTCCCCAACAGAACCCCGCGATTCCCACCGGAAGAGCTACGTCTTTGTGCTGGTGGACTTCTTTCAAGAACCCAGTCACCCTTGGCCAACAAACACTGAAGCGGTTTCGAATCAGAAAAGGCACAAAGTCCAGCATGGTAGCAAGGAGATAGTACCTAATTGTCGGTCAGTCGGGTGACGCAAACTCCCTCAGCTTTAGGGTAGGAGGGAAGGAAGCTTACGGTTTAGATAACCAAGATCCAGTCTCATCCCAGAGGTGTGCCATATTGATCATGGTCCTGACTGGTGCAGCACTGTCTACGACAGACCGCATTAGTTGTTTTAATCTGCTATATATAGAATAGACGCCACGCTTACCATTCATCAAATCGGGTAGGTAAACCAAATAGTCAGCAGCTGAAGCATAATGATCCGCCAGAATTTGATTGTTAACAAAGTCAACACCGAACGCGTCAGGAATTATGACAATAATAGCTTTCGCGCTCTTGCCGGCGGGGGCTCTGCAATGTAAGTCCGGAGGCCATGAACGGTATCCCAACGACCAGTAGGAGTGCCTGGATTGACATGGCCGGAAAAGCACTGAGGGCACGACATGATGTCTCTATCTGTGAGGGATGTGTGGCAGGTGAAGCTCTGAAAATGGATCAATAATGAGCAGTGTTCGATCGAACACCTATTGGAGCGACTTGATACTTATATTGCTACTGATGTAGCTGGGTTGACTGCGTCTCGACCAGAGAATCGTCTCCATGCGCTGTAAGAATGGGAACCCCAAAGGGTTTAGCCTAAGCGCAGTCGATTGAGCTAAGGCAACGGATGACGATCACGTCTGGAACAGCCAATGGCATGGCTGATCGGCGTCAAGCACAACGCGTATCTCGGCCTAGTGATAAGTCCGGCTTGGAGGGTACGATTCCCATTGGTTCTCGTCACGGCGCAGCAATACGAGCCATTTGCGGCACGCTTACTGCATGACAGTATGTAGCAGCTTATGCTTCTTAGTCACTCGACTCTCAACAGAATGAAGGTCAACATGACGTCTTGCATTGGTAGATAAGCATACCCAACTGGGAACAGCTGGCTTTCAAAGCTTCCTGCATCGCGGACCTAGATCAGCAATAAGACATCATGGCGCAAAGGGAGCAGCAACAAGCTGCGGTCTCAGACGGGACACGCAGTCGCAAGGGATGTCTCACCTGCAGAATCCGCAAGAAGAAGTGCGACGAGGAGCTACCAGCATGCAGTGCTTGCCGGTCAAGAGACCTTGCATGCTACGGGTTCAATGTGCCGCCACCGTCTTGGATCCGTAACAAGGCCTCATGGAAAGATGTCCTGGAGTCCAATGAAGCGAGAGCTCTACGGACTGTCGCGGAGGTACGGTACAAAGTCTCGAGGAAGCTGGATTCTAGAGATACTACTTGTGGTGTGATGGGACTCTTGCCGACCGACTCAGGGAGCAACAGCAACCAGTACGGGCCTCACCACTTCCCAAGTGCCTATGAGGCTTTATTGGGCGCATTTCATTGCGACATCTTCTCAGCACCATCCATTATTCAGTTAACAAATGGAATCAACATCTGGCAGCGACATCCCGATACCATCTGGTGGGACAGCAGGATGCAAAGTCTACAGCCAGGACCTGAAAGCTCTTCGCGAGAAGAAACGCGATTGCTCATGCTGTTCCTTGATGTCATACATCCAATCACGCATACATTCTGCAAGCTGGAAAGCAACACTGAGCGTAATTGGATGCTCAATCGAATCATCAGCCGTGACGACTTATTTAGCTCAGCTGTCAGTGTCAGCGCCTGCTTCGAGCACTCGTTGACTCAACGGGCTAGTGTGAATGAGATTGGACTATGTCCAAAAGTGAGCAGGCTCCAGAGCCGGTCTATTGCGATACTTCGGGGAGAGGTTGATCTTTTTTCTCTCATGAACCCGTTACCAGTGGAAGATTTTGTTTGGGCTGGGTTCCACCTTGTCGATGTCATCGCCCATTTGGAGACGCTCGAGATCTTCAGCATGCTCCAGGGTCAATGGGAGGTCCATCACCAGGCTGCAAGGAAGGTCTTGAACCATATTGAGACTTCTGTTCCACTCGAGAGTCGCACTTCAGTATCAGTGATAGCAGACGCATTGTCCAGCTTGCCTGAAGGTGATGTACGACGACGATCGCTGCAACTTTCCATCTTTAACTTTATTTGGATTGATGTTCTGGCTACGTCTACTTTTGGTGCGGCGTCATACTGCCCGTGCGCCTTCGACTACCTGCCTCTTCTAGATTCTGGTACAATCAGGTCTCAGGACTTTATGGGTTGTCAGAGCCAAGTCTTTGCAATTGTCTCCAGAATTGCAAGACTTGAGCAATTACAGCTGATGCAGCAAGGTGAAATCCACCAGGAGTTTACAGGACCGGAATTGCAACGACAATACTGCGAACTTGAACAACAACTTGACCATGTCTGCCAGACTCTTCAAGAAGACATCGAGGGCCTGGCAAGCGTGCCTCCAGGTCTAGACCTCGATGCTGCAATGATCAGTCTCATCTGGGCTTTTGGTGCCAGAGTATTGCTTCAAGTGGCAATTGCTCCAATTATGTTCGAGCAAAGTAGTATGGGCCAGAACTTTGTTAATCTTTGCCTGGAGAAGCTTGAGACTCTCCCTACACGTCTTGTGATGCGGACGGCCTGGCCGTACACTATCACTGGCTGTATGGCCATGAGCGAGTCACAACATCACCGGTTTCGTCAAATCCTCCATCAAGTGCTGCAAGAAGCACAGGCCCCTGGAATAACATGGAAAGGACTTATTGTCATGGAGGAGTGTTGGAGACTTCGAAGAATGCACCCTGGTCGATTTTTCGGGTGGAGAGAAGCTATGGAGAGTCTTGGTGCCAGGGTAATCTTGACGTAACAGTGCATCAGTTTGTACGGTGACAAATAGAACAGAGATTGTAGATTGGTGCCGGAAAAGGCTTCTGCTCAAACCGTTGAACCTTACGCATATTGCAATGTTGGGAGCTTCGTGGCATATTCTAGCTTCCAATTCGTTACCCAAATTTCCATATAACCAGAGCTCCCCAGCTAATGCCACCGAGTATACCTGCTCGAGTTAAACGCTCGGCACCGTTCCCCGTTTCTTGAGACATGTCGGACGCAATCACGGCCGACGCTGATGCCAAGGCAGCAGAATCAGAACTACCTTTCACCGCATCGCAAATTTGTTGACGCACGTCCCAGAGGCCTGATACAGTTACCGTCAGATGACGCCTCACACATCTGTTGTCGACTCACTTTTGAATATTTTGATAGTGCACTCGTTCCCGAGACATTGTTCGAAATGGTCGGCAAACGCATCGCTATGCGAGCACATGCATTCTAGGTCAGTGCCGGCGCATCCAATCTTCTTCCCGGATATCCAGATACACTTTATACCGCAGTCTGGGACTGAAGAGAGATCAGAAGCAAGGACAAAAGGGTCGGTGGCGGTAGTTGCGCTAGTTGTGTCTGCGGTAGTAGAAGAAGCCGCTAAGACGAGCCGAAAGGCCGCAAGAATAAGGAGATTACGGGAGCCCATTGGGATTCTGACATATGGTAGAAGGCCGAGGATACGGGAGACAGCATATTATTCCAGGAGTTTCGGGAAGTAGAATATTGGATAAGCAATTTATCGGTGTCAAAGACAGAATCGTCTTGCTGTGAGCTATTTACAGGGCTCGGCTTTCGGCACACCGAGCATGACGTTGCGCAACTAAGCCGAAATAAGTAGTCCAACCAGATTGCTGGGAGATTTTCATCAACAGACTAGACATGGTCAAATTGATTAAAAGAGTCTTTATAGTCATCTTCTTTGAGTAATACATCCTAACTATGAACTTGTAACAAAGCTAACGAGAGATCGAGGAGGAATTGTAGTCTGAAAAGAACCCTTTCCAGTAGCCTTCAAGTGCCCCAAAGCAGTCAAATCATTAGAATTATCTGTCAGAAATGGCTTCAAGCTATGAGGAGTTCGGCCCGTGCCAGAAACAACGAGTTCAACATTGCGAGCAACCGTGTCATTGTTAAGCACCTGCGTCGCGACAGTACCGTCGGTGTTGAGAAATGAACTGACTGTGATCAAAGGAAAAGAGCTCGTGGCTTCGATGCGACGAGCACCAGGGCGAGCAAATCGACTGAAGGATGCAAAAGCCCAGAACCTCTTGGACGGAATGACCTTGTCGCCGATCATGTTGATAAGAGCGCTGTTGGTGGTCGAGTTCTCGGCTCCGATCCAATAGAGAAACCCGCTGACGTTGGCATCGACAAGAGCTGTCTGGATACGGCCAGCCCAGGTCATGCCTTCACCCTGGCCGCTGTTGTTGTAGAATGTGTAGGGCGTGAACTGGCCTGTGAGATCAGCCCACTCGGTGAGCCATGTCTTCTTTGTTGTTGAAAGTGGATGGTTCGGCGGTGAAACGTATCCGTGGCCAGTAACGACGCTGAGGTAGTTGATCGCAGGATCAGGTCCAGCAGTCAAGCCAGCCATCATGTCCTCTTGCAGGTCCCAACCCTCGCCATCACAACAAGCAAGAGCGAGATCATGAATACCTCGCTTTTGGATCGTCTTGCCCAGCACGCGTATGAAGTCAGCAGCTTGTGTGCCGTTAGATAGCATGCCAGCGTAGGAAGCGGCGAATTGAGGCTCGTTAAGGAACCCCAGGTTGGTGACCTTGACGCCTGACTTGCGGTAGAACTCGACCCACTGCAACAAATAGTCTGCATAGGCCTGCTTCCAGTCGCCAGAGGGGCAGGTAGCGCCTGTTACTCCGCAAAGATACCCTCCATTATTTTCATCATGGTTTGTTTTCATGTACCCTGGGGCGGACCAAGCATCGCCATAGAGGAACTTCAACCCTCTCTTGGATGCTTCTTTAGCGACGGTGAGCTGACCACTGTCATAACCGTCCCAGACGTAGTGTGGCTTTGCTCCAGGTGAGCTTGGTGAAAAGGGCTCGATTGAGTTCATGAAGTTCTTGTCAGAACTGTTGCTTGAGCCAATGCCATTACGCAGGATGGAAAAGCCTGCACCGACATCCTTACTGAACAGCAAGTCCAGTACATGCTGAGTCCCTTTCTGAGACAGACCGTCTTTTCCAAGAATGTCTTCGGCCCGCTGGAATGCTTGCGAAGCGCCAAATCCGTCAAGCTCTTGGTGTTTGACGTGACCATTCACAGAAATCAAGACTTCAGAGTCCGAGTTTGAGTCCGTGGGTAAGGCCGCCACGAAGGCTGGAGCTATGTAGCCCAGGAGGTTCAGGGTGGCAAGGCCGTAAGCTATGGGACCCATGGCTGTTCAAGATGAGCTGAAATGGTAGGGAGAAAGATATGAATAATCAGCTCTGTTTGGCTTCGGAGAGGAACCTGCCATGAACTGGGTTGCTTCTCTGCCAATCAGCAAGAATAATCATTCCACTACACTTCTTATAGATAATTGGACTACTGAGCTGTCTCGACCTCGGCGTACATACCTTGCCTGATCGACCCCTGGACATTAACATCGTCCAAGGTGTCTGGCATCGGCATGCTCACCGGACCATTTGATGCAGCGTCATCATCCCATTAACTACAATATCACTTAGATAGTCTTCAATAGGCTATATAGATGGCCTTGTCATTAGCCGTTAGAGCCCTACATTATCTGTTAGTTAGGTGAACCGGAACAGCAAGCATAGTGGTTGTATGTACTCTTGATGAGTTTAACCAGAGTTCTGGTTAAATTCGAGCTCGCCCTTCGTCTATCTAATACCCCGCTCAATAGTCAACCTCCCCGGACCAGAATCAAAGTCAATCTCCATCGATTGCGACTGTGGGGGAATATTTTCGTCTTTAGTATGTGCTTCTTCAGTGCCGAGTTTGCCGGCCCTTGACAAGCTCCACCCCCGCAAATGTCTCCACTTTCCCCCGGACTTGGCTTGGATGCGTGTACTCTTGCACCGATAACTACCGACTCTCCTATCAAATAACCGCTCATCATGTCCATAAGTGTCTCCTTGTTGGTTTTGCCATGTGTTCTTCTAAATCTGATACGAATAACAGGCTAAATCGAATCAAACCAGCCCTGCAAAAACCTGGGCGCCTTTGATCCCTGCATGCTCAGAGTCAGTCTACGGTGCCGTCTTTGCCGAAGAGCGAGTAGTCCACTTCCCCATGGGCCATATCTGAAATAACCCTGAATGTACTTCTGCTACCACGTTAGAGTGGAGCCAGCTGACTCCTTAAGCATCATTGTATATGAAGCAGACGAAGATCCTACCTCATTTATCTGGATCGTTGCTGATAGCTATTGTATGTCTATCAATTTATCAGTTTTTAGTAGTACATTTCTGAACCTCACTACTCCCATCCTGCACCTACTTCAAATCAACTCGTCAAGCATACTGAAACAATAGAAACAGTATGGCAGAAAAGCGCGCCGATAACATCGAGACGGCGCCACCAGATGGCCATCATGGCTGGACAGGCGACACCTCTGCTGAGGCTCGCGCTGCTACAGAGGCAGAACATTCCCTCAGCATCCGCCAGGCCATCCAGAAATACCCCAAGGCCTGTTTCTGGTCCTGCGTTGTGTCGCTTGTAATCATTATGGATGGTTACGACACAGCCCTGCTTGGATCACTTTTCGCCTTTCCCAACTTCCAACAGCGTTTCGGCGTCCCCAACCCTGCGAAGCCAGGTACCTACCAGCTCGAGCCCAAGTGGCAGACAGCTCTTGGCTTGGCCAGTTCCCTGGGAGGCATTGTTGGTATTTTCTTCAACACGTGGATGACGGAGAGGATCGGACACAAAAAGACTCTTCTGATCTCTTTATTCTGGCTGACTGGAACCATCTTCATCTCCTTCTTTGCCCCGTCAGTCGAGGTTCTGTTCGTTGGTCAACTACTTTGTGGACTGGGATGGGGTGTCTTCACGACAATGGGACCTGCGTATGCCTCTGAAGTCGCGCCGGTTGTCCTTCGTGCGTACCTTGAAACATATGTTGTCCTATGCTGGGGCATTGGTCAGCTCCTTTCTTACGCTGTCCTGGACTCACTTGTTGGAAACACGAGTATCTGGGCCTGGAGAATTCCTTTTGCCGTGCAGTGGCTATGGCCTGTCATCATCGCACCTCTGATGTTCTTTTGCCCCGAGTCTCCTTGGTGGTTGGTCCGCAGTGGAAGATTGGAGGAAGCCAAGAAATCCCTAAAGAGGCTTACATCGATGTCAGACCAGGAGCTTCAGAACCAGCTGTCTCTCATGGTGGAAACCACGGAGCTGGAGCGTAGCATCACAGAGGGAGCTTCGTATCTCGACTGCGTCAGGGGCTCCAACCTCTGGCGTACGGAAATTGCCTGTGTTGCCTGGGCTAGTCAAGTCCTGGTTGGCTTCGGTGTCTCCTCTTATGCCACTTACTTTTTCGAACAAGCCGGCATGTCGACCAAGAATGCTTACAAATTGACTGTTGGCCAAGGTGGTCTACACTTTGTCACCGTCCTTCTGTCTGTTTTCATCATCGCGCGACATGGACGGCGATCGATTTACATCTGGGGCTGCCTCCTTATGTCCGCTGCTATGTTTGTAATTGGCTTCGTAGCTATCCCGCGCCAAAGCAGTGCCACAGGAGGCGTCTCTGCGGCCTTCTACTACGTCTGGTACTCTACCTACGAAATGACCATTGGTCCAATCGCCTACATCATCGTCGCCGAGGTCTCCTCTACACGCCTGCGCTCTAAGACAATTGGTCTGGCTCGTAATGCCTACAACGTCATCAACATTGCTGCCACATGCGTTGTTCCTCATATACTTAACCCCACCGCTGCAAACTGGAAGGGCAAGTCTGCCTTTCTGGCTGCGGGCTTTTGTATCCTCTGTGCCGTTTGGGCTTGGTTCCGTCTTCCTGAGTTGAAAGGCCGCACGTACGAGGAGCTTGATATTCTGTTCACAAAAGATCTATCTGCTGGAGAGTTTAAGGGCTATAAATTTGATAGCAATATCGATATTGATGAGAAGCTAGGTGTTGAGCATAAAGAATGAATACAAGTCTTTGAGGGGTTAAGGGGTTTGAAGCTTTAGGAAGTAAGCTTGCTAGCTACTGTAATCTATTTGGCTTTGGATAGGAAGTTATAGCTAAGTTACGAATATAGCAATCTATTCTTTTAGTGTTATATTAGTCCCTCATTTTGAGACTTGCTTTGCCTTTTATAATGCTTTGAACTCTGTTGGCCATACTCTTAGCCAATCCTCATTACCCTCAGATGCAAATTCATAAGTTTGAGACTCTATCTTTGTCTGGAAGAGACAACTGTTTCCCTACGGTCAACTCAAAGGGCGTGCTAAACATGAGTCACACTTCAGGCTCAGTATACATTGTCAGTTGAACCTTTAACGCGAAGGCATTCCTCTTAGAACTTGGGCACTCAATGTGATTGTTTCTCGGCCATGGGTTGTATCTCATGGAGAGAATGCCGATCTGCAGGGTAACCCTGGCTAAAACCACGATCTGCGCAAGACCTCGTTGGAACTAGTGCGGGGTTGGGGTAATGCAACGTCAACTCCCTCTTTCATCCAGCACATTTAACCGGGCCTAGTATAGAAATCGGCTACGAAATGCCGAGGGAGACTGCGTGGGGGATTGAAGTGTCACTCATATTCTGTACTTTTACCCGCTTTAGCGTAAGAATCGGCTGCCAGATGCCGAGCGAGACCCGCTCAATCTGTCCGCTCAGCTAATGAGGTACGTGTGTTGCCATTGGACCCTGATTCCTCAGCCTGACATACAATATTCTCCATTATCATGGTTTGCGTTCACATGTGCTCCAAGCATGACATCTCAATTGCCCAAAGTTATCCGCCGAAATCGCTCCTTACAATCAATCCGTGGCTGGTCATGCTCTTAAGAGCTGGAATCCCTCGACCTCCTTCATGGATCACGAGTTCAACAGAGAAGTCAGCATCTAGTAACAAACATCCCAAAACCCTTGAGAATGCTTCACCCAGAGACTGGAATTGACGCTTGGCTGCGCTATGCCCCTCTATCCGAGGGCTTGCGCAGTCTTCATAAGCCAGTTTCCAGCATCATTGCTCTGAGCACCAACCCATCAAGTCCAGTCTTTGTCGCTGGAAAGGAGCTTCAATGTGGCCTCGAACGTATCCTCAGACAAAGCGTACAGGTTGAATCTCGCCTTGACGCTGACACTGGACGTTCAATTATAGTCGGCACTTTGTCAACACTGCAGGCGAATGGAGGCGATCGCCTCCTTCAGTCGGTACCTGCTCTTGATGAAGATGGGTTTTGGCTTGACATAAATGTTGACGGAAGCAACGGCATTCACATTGTCGGCCAAAATGAGCGTGGAGCTCTTTATGGAGCATTCGAATACCTCTCTCTTCTTGCACAGGGGAAACTGGCCAAGGCCAATCTCCAACAGGCATACAATCCCGGAGCGCCTATCAGATATGTCAATGAATGGGACAACCTTGACGGCAGCATAGAAAGAGGCTACGGAGGGAAGTCCATCTTTTTCTGTGACGGCGAGGTCTTGAAGGATTTGTCTCGCGTTCGCCAATATGCTCGATTATTGGCCTCAATCCGCATCAATGGCTGCATTGTGAACAACGTCAACTCAAGCCACAATCTTCTCAACGAAACTAACCTCGATGGGCTCGGTCGAATCGCCGATATAATGCGTCCCTACGGAGTACGTATTGGCGTTTCACTTTTCTTCGATACTCCTCGAGGTCTTGCTGGTCTGCCAACATCAGATCCCCTTGATCCTGATGTCATCAAGTTCTGGGAGGATATCACGGCCAAACTGTACAAGCGTGTCCCAGATATGCTTGGATACACCATCAAGGCCAACTCAGAAGGTCAACCGGGTCCTCTGACATATAGTCGCACACTTGCACAGGGAGCCAACATGTTCGCCCGTGCCTTGAAACCTCACGGTGATGGCATCGTCATGTATCGAGCTTTTGTCTACAACCATCACCTGGATGAGTCCGATCTCAAGAATGACAGAGCCAACGCCGCGGTTGAGTATTTCGCTCACCTTGATGGCGAGTTCGAAGATAATGTCATCATCCAGATCAAATTTGGTCCAATAGACTTCCAGATTCGTGAGCCCCCTCGACTCTGTTCGCCAATCTCCGGAAGACTCCCGTTATCTGTGAGTTCATGGTGTGTCAAGAGTATCTGGGTCAGCAGTCACATTACGTGTACATGGCGCCAGAATGGGGAGACAATTCTCGGCTTCGACATGCGCATTGACGACAAGCCTTCCCTTGTTAGAGATATCGCCTCTGGCAAGGTCCATGGTTTAAACAAGGGTGGTTATGCTGCAGTGACCAACATTGGGGATGACCCTACATGGCTGGGACACCATCTGTCTATGTCAAACCTGTATGCATACGGTCGATTGTGCTGGGACGCGGCTGCTCCAGCGCAGGATATCCTGCTGGATTGGATTCGCCTGACATTTACTGCGGAGAATCAGAAGGTGATAGACACCATCCGCGAGATCGGAATGGAATCCTGGCCTACATATGAAGCCTATAGCGGTAATCTCGGGATCCAAACCCTGTGCGACATCCTCTACACGCACTACGGCCCCAGCCCGGGTTCACAAGATGGAAACGGCTGGGGTCAATGGACACGTGCCGATAGCAAGGCACTCGGTATGGACCGCACAGCTGCCACTGGGACGGGTTATGCAGCCCAATATCCACCTCAGGTCGCTGCTCAGTTTGAGAGTATCGAGACAACGCCAGACGATCTACTTTTGTGGTTTCATCACGTTCCGTATACGCACAAGCTCAAGTCTGGTAAAACCGTAATTCAACACATATACGATGCCCACTACGAAGGTTCCGCAAATGCTCAGACATTTGTGACCAGATGGGCAACTCTGAAGGGCCTGATAGACGAAACCCGTTTTGAGCACGTTGCCTTCAAGCTTGCGTATCAAGCAGGCCACTCACTCGTCTGGCGTGACTCGGTGAACAACTTTTATCTGGCCAAGTGCGGCATCCCGGATGACAAGAACCGCGTCGGGAACTATCCGTGGCGTATAGAAGCCGAAAGCATGCAGCTAAATGGCTATACCATTGTTGGCGTGACGCCTCCAGAAGCAGCGTCTGGTGGCCGTGCCATCGTAGCATCATCGTTAGAAAAGGCTGGTGCAACCACGACACTAACGTTCCCGTCAAGAAGGTATGACATTGCCGTCAACTATTTTGATCACACTGGTGGGCATGCACGGTATGAGGTTCTTCTAGATGGAAAGGCTGTCGGAGAGTGGACAAGTGACCTTGACACACGGCTCGGCCATGACTTTTCAGAGTATCTAGACGGACATTCGGCCACCAGAGTTTACTTCCGTGGTGTTGATGTCCGAGAGGGTTCCGAGCTGACAGTGATCGGTTACCCAGATGGAAAAGACATGGCATCACTTGATTATGTCTCGGTTTTACCGGAAGGCGTGGTGGATTGAACAACCAGTGCCAGTCAGGCTAAAGGGTTCTATTGCGAACATTCAAACGTATTCTCAGGTACGGTACTGGGAAGCTTCGCCGAGTAGACTCAGCTTAGGAAGTATTTAGTCTTATTATCCAAGACTAGACACGATTGATTATATCCAGTGTTCGATTATGGGCGTTATCAGAATTAAGATAATTGATAAGGTAGTACTGCACATGCATGAAGCTCAAATCTTATTATAGGATAGCATATCAAAATAAATTTGGGAAAAGGTATCCTAGACTCAACAGAGATATCCTAAATTTATGCAAAGTTACCTAAGTCTCTTCATTATGTAGGATCAAGGTCCTAATCTTCCAAGACTAAAGCTCCAACGTGTGATCTCTCCACTTATGCCACCTTTGCATTTAACCGGCATTAAGGTTCATCACTTGAGGGGTTTTGTGCATTAGCTAAAATGAGACCTTCAACACCGTGACCAAGTTGCGTGCCCTTTTGTCACCTCCGTTCTTCACAATCAAAACCTCACTCACAAGCGACCTAACCCTCGGAAGAAAGCGACAGGTGCATGTACGACTTTTGACACAGAGAAACGCCTGTCATTTCTCCGAGATGGAATCTCCGTTCAAGTGGGTGACAGTCTGGGCACCAACACCTCAGCCTACTGAGGAGGCAGATATGCCATCCTGTCTATATGTAAGGCAGGCCAAACTATGCTTCGTTCACCACTAATACTTCACCAGACGCAGCACGAGGTTGCTTTCCAGAATACCACCATCCGACAGACTTTGAGAGTAACAGCAGGCGGGGACTATATCCGGATTCGCCTGTCGAACCTGTTTGGGCTGGAGATATTGCACATCTCAAGCGTTGTGATTGCTGTTCCTCGACCGCATGACTCACTCAATCCCGGTGGTTCTCCTTCTATCATTAAGGACACAGCACAACAGGTTTTGTTTGATGGCGAACAACCGACCTCAGTGCCTGGCGGCTCCCACGTGGTATCAGACTCTCTCAAATTCCCAACCAAGGCGGGACAAGTTCTGTCAATTACCATCTTTCTCCAGAAAGGCCATCATTCTCGACAAATAACCTCCCATCCTGGAAGTCGCACAGACTCCTGGCTTTGCCATGGCGACCAGTCGATGGCATCTGAACTCTCCGGCCCTGACTTGCAGTCGTCGACACATTGGTATTTCCTGTCTGGAGTCGAAATATGTCTAGATGCTGCTCATCATGGAACCCTAGTTCTCCTGAGCGATAGCATTACCGACGGGCGCTGTAGCACGGATAATGCAAATAACCGCTGGCCAGACCTTCTATTTGAACGCATGCAGCGGCATCCATACGCGCAGAATATTGCAATCATTAACCAGGCCGTGGGTGGTGGAAAAGTTCTACAAGATGGAAAAGGACCAAGTCTTTTGAGTCGCCTGGATCGCGATGCTATTGCTCAGCCAGGCCGACGTTATATCCTAGTTTTCCATGGAGTAAACGACCTTGGAACGGCAGATTCTGACTTAGTATCCTTGCAGGAGGTCACAATGGCTCTCAAAAAGGCTTATCGCCAGATTGTCTCGCGCTGCCATGCGCACGATTTGCATGTCTTGGGTGCCACTATTGGGCCGATGGGTGGCAACGAGCCTTATGGAACCTGCGAACTGCGTGAAAGAGCGCGCCGGGATGTGAACGATTGGATCAGGAGGTCTGGCGTATTTGACGCAGTGGTAGACTTTGACTATGTCCTACGATCTACTAAAGATGTTGGTCGACTGAAGGAAGAGTACGACTCTGGAGACCACTTGCACCCAAACGTTGCAGCGTTCCAAGCGATGGCAGCTGCCTTTCCATTGGACGTATTTGAGCCATTCGACCCAGTTGAGGGTTCTCGCTGAGAGCTTATATGGACAGTTCGGCCCATATCTTTAGAGACTGTAGGAGCTCTTCCTCCACTTAAAGGCTGATCTTCTGGCCCCACATGAATCCCAAGTCCCTTGGCCGCTCCTTGCTTCTCTTGTTAGTGGCATGTACATCCAGTAGTTTTCGAAACCGCTAATATCATGATTTTGGTGTCCAGCTCCTCGAGATTTCCATTGTCAAAGGAGGTATCGGGGCATATGATGCTTGGGGCTCCTGAGTTTGTGATGCCATTACCCACACCATGTAGCCGCTTTCAGGCTGCAAGTGAGCGAGTATCCGAATCACATGTAGAATTGATCTATACTAATTGGCCGGTAAAAGTCTTGAACTGGCATAAGAAACTGGCGTAGTCTCAATCTGGCTAAACAGAAAATACCAGCATATAAAACGTGGTCCATACTTATTCTTTTTACCGAATGGCGACTAATTTTAATATGAAAACTGGGCTTCTCACAACTAAAAAGAAATCAGTATCTTGCCGTGATATCCATGTTGTGGATATCACAAGTCACATGGCTGGCATAAGAACTGTAATAGGCCAACTCGGAAGTCGGAAGTCAATGACAAGACTAGCGCTTCTGGTGATTTACCCAATTGGGACGACAAACGGGAAATCGGCAAATTTTCTTGTCTTACATGAGAAGGATCTACCAGGTATAAGGTCAACATTTTCGCGTTCAAAATCTGTTCAATTTCTGTAATTCCCTGCACCATAATTTCTCATCATGTCTGACACTCAACCGGATAAGATAAGGAGCACGAATGATGCTCAGTATGAAAGCAAGACCGCCAATCCTTCCATCAGCGTTGAAGGCATGACGCAAGATGTCGTACACCGTCGCCAAAGAATATCAGACCTCTTTACAATTCTTTGTGCAGGAGCAGCACTCATCTCAGATGGCTATCAGAATAACTTGATGACTATGTCGAATGTGTTGTTCAAAAGGGAATATCCTGAGCAGTACACTTCGTCTGTCAGTACTCGGGTATCCAACGCTCTCCTCGTTGGTGAGATTATTGGTCAGATTGCCATTGGTCTCACGTGCGACTACCTTGGACGAAAGACAGCCATTGTGCTGACCACAATGTGCATTGTTGTCGGCGGTATCCTAGCCACAGCGGCACACGGCACGACCATTGATGGAATGTTTTGGATGCTGACAGTTGCTCGAGGTGTCGTTGGTTTTGGAACTGGTGGCGAATATCCTGCGAGTAGCACATCTGCTTCTGAGTCTGCCAATGAGCGAGCACTGGACAAACGAGGACCGATATTCATCCTTGTTACCAATTTACCGCTATCTTTTGGAGGTCCACTTGCAGTGTCTATTTTCATGATTGTTCTTTCAGCCGCTGGAACTGAGAATCTCTCGACTGTGTGGCGTGTCTGTTTTGGAATCGGGATCTTGCTACCCCTCACTGTTTTCTATTTCCGTATACGCATGCTCAACTCAAAGCTATACCGTCAAGGTGCCATTAAACGAAGGGTTCCTTATGTCCTCGTTCTTCGCTACTATTGGAAAACCCTGATAGGCACTTGTGGTGCTTGGTTCCTCTACGACTTTGTCACATTTCCAAATGGGGTCTTTTCGGGCACCATCCTTGCCTCGGTCGTACCTGAGGGCGGCAACACACTCCTACACACGGCAGAATGGCAGCTACTCCTCGGTTGCATTGCCCTGCCTGGTGTATTCATTGGTGCTTGGATGTGCGACAGAGTTGGCAGGAAAAACACCATGATGATAGGGTTCGCGGGGTACTTGGTGTTTGGTCTGATCATCGGCTGTGCATACGACCAAGTTACCAAGATTGTCCCGTTGTTTGTGATTTTCTACGGTCTGATGCAATCTTCTGGGAATCTTGGTCCTGGAGATATGCTTGGTCTGCTCTCCTCCGAGAGCTACGCCACGAGTGTTCGCGGAACGTGTTACGGCATCAGTGCAGCGCTGGGCAAGACTGGAGCAGCTGTAGGAACGCAGGCTTTTAAGCCGATTCAGCTGAACCTAGGGAAGCGTTGGACATTTATCATTGCTGCAATTTGCGGAGTTACGGGAATTTTGGTTACGTATTTCTTTGTCCCGAATGTCACGGGAGAGGACTTGGGCAAAAATGATGAGAGGTTCCGTGCATACCTGGTGCACCATGGGTGGAATGGGGAGATTGGGGAAGGGGACTTGAAATCTTCTGCTGATGGCATCAGTCCAGTTACGGAGGGGAAAACAAATCCTTGACTATCACAGGTAGCCAATAGTAAGACTACTCACAAGGTGCAAGCACCCCAACGTTTCAAACTGCAGGTTCAAAATCCAATCCCAAAGCTCATCTATAGCGTTGATCAACTCTTTTCGGCCACCAAACTGTCTGCCTTGAGGATCGTTAAAATTTTCATTTGCGCCGCCAGTCAACACATGACTTTGCTCGTACCCTGGACCTCCAAATCGCCCAAGTTTTCTCTCTGTCCGACCCAAACAACGTACCGAAAGCGCTAGTCCAAATATAGATAGTAACCCAAGAAAACGCGGATGATCATTACAGTACGGAATACGGTGCAAGCTGATAAATTCAGCAACTTAACTCCACACACTCTGGCCTACATTTAAGGTATTAAAAATAAACTTAGCAAAGGATATCCTAAGTCTAGTAAAGTTACCCTAAATCTATCCTAAGTTACTAAGTCTTTTTGTTATTTAGGATCAAGGTCCTGAGTTTTCTTTCCTCCCCTAGACACCGTAGTGCACACCATGCACTTGTGCAGTGCACGGCACAAGTGTTTATCATACGTTATTTTAGAGTCTAGAGATGCAGAATGGAGGACTTATCAAAGCCCAGACTGATAGTGCCATCAAGGGTTATTCTCTAACTCCCAGCTCTCTTTGGAAACAGTGTAAATTGCTTTATTATCGGTAACGGGCACATTCTCCTACCTAGGTCCGAGTCCATTTGTAACGTTGTGAAGCAAAGTCATCATTAGCATCTCGTCGCATCGCTGCCAACACGGATCCCACGCCTCTTTTGGACTGTTGCGAACTGATTCATCTCACAACGCCACCTCACAAGCCAAATCAAACCAACCGGATTCAATATGGCCCTGGACGGAGTCAAACTTCATTTGGTTTTCGCCGGCCGTGGCGACAGCTTCATTCTAGAAGTAACAGACGGCATGGGGAACCGAAAGTTGGTAATTATCGATGGGGGTCCTGCTGGACACGGGCATGGTGCAACTGGAGCGCCATAATCTCGCTATCTCATGGCGGCGATTCGTAGAGTTTGGGGTAACCTTGGACGTGTGGAGGGCTTGATATCAGGAAGGTAGGACTTGACGTTAAGTTCTTTCCATTGCAAATTAACAACTTTAAATATCTCGGGACACAGGGTCTACGCTCAGGAGGATTCTAACCTTTATGGAGTTGCTTTTCTTTATTATCTCCCTATCTAGCTATTTTCTACAGCTGTTGCTGGCCTTGACTTGTGCTATTTACAACCGGGCACTGTAACCGCGGCTATTTGAAATAGTGCATAGCTCTGGCCTAGTAAGCGCTGGAAAAACATTAACTGTTAGGCTATGGCTATATTAACGAGCAGCTAAAGCGGGCATACCAAGAGGCGTGGAAGGATATTGCAAGGAACTAGAAAAGCAGTCGGTCAGTAAATAATAAGCGCAAATCAATACCGTAATTAGGAAGGCAAGTCTAGCTAGAAATAATAGCAGTAATTTAATAATGGAAGTGTAATGGCGGAGGTTTTGTATTATGTTGCGCATAATGAAGCGTCTCTAGGGCTTAGGCAGTAAGAATGGTAATGATGACGATGACGATATCTAGATTTAAAGGTGATAGGACTATGGCTTAGCGGAAGCGTTTCCATCCGGCTCATGTTAAGTCAATTGTTTCAAACAAAATTGCAAAGAGCTAATTGGTTGCTTAATCCCTAACTGGCATTATGATCACAGGATAAGATCTGCCGGGTCGTGATCTAACTCGGTCTGGCAATGGCCCACTGTCGATCCATGAACTATCAGCGCCACTATCTTTCGGAAGAGATTCTTTCCGTGCCCTTGACTCCTTTTGGATTTCATAGTGTCTCATAACGGCAAGCGGCATCTTTGTTCGGATGAGCCTGTTTCCGAGATTGTGCTACTGTGAGACGTTGCTGGCTTGAGGTCGAGCTATACGTAGAATGGAGTCGGTATGTGTAAGAGCCGCTTGGGCTACATTTTGGGAATTGGTTCCAGGTGAATCTCTTTTGATTGAAAAATTTAATTATTCGAAATGTCTACACAATGGATCTCAACAGGGACTGCTTTTCCAAGTAGTCAAACGATCACCCATACCGACAACGATGCAGAAAAAGGCCTCTGTGACAGGTCGAGTCTTCCGACATTGCCACCCCCTATCCACGTTTCCTCAGAGCCAACAGCTACAGAACAACGGTCGAAGAAGATACCGAGTCTCAATGCAAAGCCAATACCAATAAAGAAGCCTGTTAGTCGATGGATATCGTTCCATCTATGGTTCAATACATACCGAAAGTTGTTTGTCTTGTGTACCTCCCTGAATCTGGCTGCGGTGATATCAGCTGGTCTTGGTCACTTCTCCTATGCTGTCAACAACTCCGGGGCAATGGTACTTGGCAACCTCCTATTCGCAGTCCTTGTACGAAACGAACTATTCATAAGACTTCTCTACACGCTGACCATATGTACCTTGCGAAATGTATGTAAGCCTGGCGATAGATACGAGATGTATACTAACGGAATGTAGTGGGCTCCTTTACGGCTACGTTTGGCAGCGACGTCGACCTTACAACATATTGGCGGCCTGCACGCCGGTTGCGGGTTATCAGCAGCGGTGTAAGAGTGCCTTATAAGTGTATAATTATACCCGTCCCTAATACAGATGAATAGTTGGTTCATACTCAAACTCGTTTACATGATCCGCCAACGGGCGATGCAAGATAGCTCCGTTATTGCAACAGGTGTTATTACAAGCACATTGATATGTATCTCTGTACTCAGTGCCTTGCCGTGGATTCGCAGGTAAGCCTCCCACAAGTCTATGCCCCTATCTCGGTAACAAAGCTAACAAGAGTTTGGCAGTAACTATCACAATACCTTCGAGATATATCACCGCCTTGTTGGTTGGCTGGGACTTGCAGTAGGTCCTTCTAAGCTATCTAGAGTAGTAATTCTAACCACGACCCTTAGATGACCTGGGCGTTTGTTATCCTAAGCAATATAAATACCAAAGGCCATGGAAGCTTGCTACGCGGACAAGAAGTATGGTTTGCTATCTTCATCACGATCCTGTACGCCTAACCTGTTTTAGTCTCTCAACATAGTTAACATCTGCCAGCATTGCCCTTCCCTGGGCCACACTCCGAGAGGTCCCAGTACAAGTAGAGTTTGTAAGCAAATAACATCGAATCTTATCCAGGTATTAGCTAACAAGGCAGCCTTCGCCTAAAGTTGCCATTATTCGGTTCGATCGAGGAATGCAACAAGGACTCACCGGAAGGATAAGCCGAACCGCTGTTAAGGAATTCCACGCCTTTGGCATCGTTAGCGAGGGTATTAATTCTCCATACCACTACATGGTATGTGGTGTCCAGGGCGACTTTACAAGAAAGATTCTTTCAGATCCGCCAAAGACGCTGTGGACAAGAGAACTTAAGTTCGGTAAGATAGCTTATTGCCTGATAACGCCCTGGGCTGACAGAATTCAGCTGGTGTTGGGCATTCTTCTGCCATGTACAAGAGAGGAATTCGGGTTTGCACCGGAACAGGCATTGGAGCTGCGCTGTCTACCTGCATTCAAAGTCCAAACTGGTATGGTTTGACATAACATTAGTGTATATACTCTATCAAGAGCTAACACGATACAATAGGTTTCTTATCTGGATTGGCTCAGACCAAGATAAGACATTCGGCTCAACAATAACAGACCTTATTTATAAACATATCGAACCGAAGCGTATGATTCTATGGGACACGAAAAAGGAAGGCAGAAGGCCAGATACAATACAATTATTAAAGGAAACTTGGCAGCGGTTTGAAGCTGAAGTTATTTTTATAACATCTAATAGACAGGGGAACGATGAAATAATGCAAGGATGCTATATAGGTATGTTCTTAATTACTATTAATAAAGATGTTACTAATATTATACAGAAAATATCCCTGCATTTGGAACCCTCTGGGACTTTTAAGTACTTAACCTTTAGCCAAACTATAGTGGAAAAACTAAATGTAACATACTTGCCAAAGGCAATGAGCCAGGCACCTGTCTAAAATGTAAATTCACTTTATTAAAAAGTCTAATACAAACAAGGAGACAGTATATAAGTTAAATTCTTATTATAATATTAGTTTGCGACCCAAGATGGTCGCCAAGTCTATCACTTCTATTCCTCAGACCCCTTGCCTCTACTCTCATCCCTCATTCCGCAATGGCCGTGGCCTTCTTCTCATCACTACTCCGGAAGTTGCGTCGAACCTATTGAGCCAGGGCGCATTAGATAAGACTGACCAATGCGACTCCCATGGCTCATAATCTCCGGGGGTTTTTGTGCCAGGTCCTGTATTGGAACCCGAATCCGTTATACCGGCTTATGAAGTACGAAGCTTACCAGAAACTGGCAAGGGTGTTACTGCTCTCCGTCCTATCAAACGAGATGAAGGTTCCTACTAGATCTTTCAACTATCCTCATTGCATAGAACTTGATCGGACTGTTTTAGGATAAGACTCAGGAACCATTTCTCGAAAGTGCACTCATCCATCTGCCCAAGGACGCCAAAAGAAGAGTACTCGGACCCGTCTAGGGCTAACCTAGTTTAGGGTCTGCCACTCTGCAATCTGTTCAAAACCAACGTTTGCGGCTTCGTGCTAGGGGATGGAACTCCTCACATTGGTTTATTCACCGAGTTCGCGGTAAGGCGTTTTGACACAGTGTGATACCAGCATGTCATTTGCTACTGACGATGGACAATCAAAAAGAACCAATTATGCCTGTGATCCAAAATGAGAATGTGCCTTAGCTTACCTTTAGTTATTATTATACACTAATCCGTAGGGTTAGGGTTATAATAATATGTTATTATAGTTAAAACTTGTCTTTCTTACTGTTAGATTACATTGTCCTCATCGAACTCCCGGTCAGCGCGGGCAGTCGGGGCTTTTTCATCCAGGTGCAGCTCAGAGGCACGCATATCAATCTTCTTGATAACCGCCCCCAACACCACCTTGAGCAGCTCATCGTCTGACATGGATGTTCCATGTCCGCTCCAAGTCACCGTGTCGACAATGTCTCTAGTTCCAGCCTCTTTGTGCAGCTCGTCGTCGAGATGCTGCAGTGTCTTCTGTCGTTCAAGATTCGGCCCACCCAGGCGGAAGAGTTGAACACCAGCCTGGTGTATCGGCGCCTTGGCCTCATCGAGCGTCCGCGCAGCGTTGATCAAGGGCGTTTTGATGTCATCGTCGAATTGGCCGGCAGTCAGCACGACGATGTTGAGAGCAGCCTTCTCCTCCCCGGCTGTGTACTTGTCGCAATACCATTTGAGGAGGCCGCCGAGCCTGGCGCCCATGTTGCACTTCCCAGCCGGCTTGACGCTGTCAAAGATGCTGCCAACCTGCTTTCCTTTGCTTGTCAAGAGCATGTTGCCGACGAAACCGCCGATGTGCGTGTAGCCCGACTTGCGGATGGACTGGAGGCCGGGCAATTTGGCCAGGACACCGCCTGGTCGGTGGTTGACAAAGTACAGATCGACTCCGTCTGGATCATGCTTGGCGCAGATGGGTGCAATGCGCTCTATCAGTTTCTTGATCTCTGGCCAGTAGGGCTGCATGGCTTCTGAGTCGTCCACGAGGAACATAGTATCAAAACATCGCAGCTGCAAAAGGGTCTTCTCGAACTCGGTATCATCCATGGCTGTTTGAGACTCGGGGGGTGTCATAGTGGTTGCGGCTGGTTGCGGCTGGTTGTTCTGGGACAGGTTGGGAAGCTTGACTGTGATGAGAAAGAACTTTGATAGTAACTTGATGGCTAATTAATAGGGAATCTTGAAAAGACTGCAAAATGGTCTTAAGGCGGTGAAGACATAAATGACGACTGATGTGGAGAACGGACAGGGGCGTGCGGGACTAGGACCTTTACTGTGCACGGGAGAGTAGCGTAATGTATTTGAGATATAACCTCCCCAGCAGAATTAAAAGCTACACATTGATCCGTTCCATAGTAACTACTATACTAGTTTTCGAGACTATTAATATAACTGCTTAATATGTAAGCCGGCTGGTTTATAAGCAGACATCATATCTTAGATGCCCTACGTACAAAAGATAAACACTGTGCCTAAGAATATTCTCGGAAGTAAAGAACTATACAAAAACACGGAACGTTTAATACAACTTTTTGTAAACAGGTAATATATAGCCGGCTACGTAGAATGACAATCTGCTTAACGCACCAGTAGAAACCCGTTAGGTTAAGAACAGGATATACCAGGGTTCTGATCCCTTCTCCATAATACTATTATTTTCATAGATGCGTGTATTGGGATTATTACCAGGAGCTATTAATTCTTCTTTCCTCGTTTGTGACACCTTTTTTTGTTAATAATAAATACCTTTCTAATGCAACTGCTGTCTCTAGACAATTCTCAGCAGCCTCATCTCTTTCTGCTCTTACAGAGGCATCAAATCCTTCCCTAAGCGGCTCCATCATGTCAAGGGGTACATAGGTACATACTTAATATTTGGGGTCACACCAATAACATCCCCTCCGCAAACTGAAGCATCGTCTTCCACTGCCTGAAGCCACTGCCACTTAGCCTTAAAAGCCGATATCGACGGCGTATGTACAGGTAATTGCACCCCAGGTGATCCTTTTCCCCCATTACTCTCAATCTTGATGCCAAATTTTTCGACCTCCGACAAGACAGGATCAGAGCCTCTTGCTCCTATCAGAATCGGCCCCGAACGCACTATGACGTTAAGTTTGCGGAGATTCCGGTTAATGGCGGCTTTGTCTGACTGGGCCTTCATAGTAGGTAGAATACCTGAGCGAACATTGACTGGAAGAAATGGATCTATCAGCACTGTGACTGCTGAGGAAAGGAGAGCTTCTGCCTTTCTATCATGGTAAGCTTTGGCTTCGGTCTGGATGTTAAGAGAAGGATCGAAGACAGTTGATTCAGGGAGCAGAGATGGGTAGCTTGGGCTCACTGTTAGTGGTGGTGCGCTGGAATAGTGCTGAAGGTGTATACAGGACGTGTCGTTACGCCGACTGTAGTCTGTGACAAATGTCCGGGCACTGCCGCCTGAGTCAGACTCCGTAAATGAGAAATACCCGATCAATTCATCTTTATCGCCGAGCATGTCACCAAGCTTAATGCCGAATTCATATCGAGTAATTTCAGAATTGTTATCTCTGCCAGTCTCATACTGCAGCGGGTCATCTTCTGTATAGTCAGCGGAAGCTTGACTCCTCATTGGCGGCGTTGCAAGCTCAATCCCAAGGCCTAGGTTCGCAAGAGCAATAGGCCGACCGACAAGAACAGATCGCAGCGTTGCAGGTTGCTGTGTTGATACTACGTGGCTGTGGTCTTGTGCTGCCATAATAGACTTCCACAGGCTGCTAAGGAACCGACCTTTTGGCATGGAAGTGATCAGGTCTTGCAGGCTTATCAAATACTCAATAGGTTTAGTGTGACCAGCCGCAAGTTTTTCCAACCCTGAAAGTGATAGATGTTTTCTTTCTCTCAAGAGCATATCCGGAAGGATACCATGCTTGTATCCAGCTATCATCAATGTCTCCCAGTGAACTAGTTGTTCTGAGTTGGGGTCTGAGGGGAGGTATGCTTCACCTCTGAAAATACATCTTTTGTAATACACTTGTATAGACCGGTTATGAAAGTTGACCAGTAGCCATGCGAGTACACCTGACTCCCCGTCAGCCGCAGGCAAGAGTCCAACAGCACTCGGCTGATTCAAGTTGGGATTCGTATTTTTTCAGTCACGAACGTTGCGTGCAAACGAGCATCTTGATTGATCCGAGGTCCAGGCTGAAACCACGGACAATCGCCATCGGATACCTCGCTAGGAGCTAACAGAATTGCCGTATTTGGCTCTGTACCTTTTTCACTCAGCTTCGGTTCGCAGAGTATACTTGATGTAATATGTGGATAGAAAGATTTCTTTTCCCGGTCCAGCCTTAGGTTAAAGGCGCAAATAACCTGTCCGAAACGGTCAATGATGTTGAACTTCGAAATTCGGACTTCACCATGGGTCACAGGACGAAAGAAGCGGTTCTTTTCAGACACTGCATTGAGCTGGTGAGATCCCGTGTAAGACAAACCCTCATGCTGTGAGCCATATGGGGCAACATCTAGACCGCCATTTGCCTCAGCACAGTCTTCTTTTGTAGAGAAAGTCTCAAAAGCTTGATAATTAGCGATTGCGTTTGGTGGGTAGAACATGACCACCTCGATGGAGGGTGAGGACATGGTCAGTGACTCCACCAAGACGGCCAAATGTAAGGCTCAGCTGTTCAAGCAAGGCAATGATCCATGCAGCATCTTTGCTCCCAGAATCCGAAACATTAAGCACAGTTCGAATCATCATCTTGAGCATTCCTTGCAGTGTCTTCTGCGCGTCTGGCTGGATCAGTGATGTACCAGAAAAGCTGCGAGGTGACGATTGGAGCTCCGATAAGTTACTACCAGGATTGATGCCGTACCGTATCGTTCCATCATCTTCATAGGCCAACTATCACAATTCGACCGGTATATAGGTATATTCAGCGTCCCATTCCACAAATAATGGTCGCCATGGTTGCCCATTCCATTAGGTTTCTATCGGCAACAAGTTTTTAAATAGTAATCTGCTTCCAGGCTCGTCTGTTAGAAGCTCACTGCTGAAAGCCAAAAGCATATTTGTAACCGGACGTTAGAGAGTAGGCTAGAGCGTATGCAATCCTTTATTATAAGCCATAAGATCCAATAGCTTAGGGAGGCGAGCCTTTGCAGTAGGTCCAGCTTGTTTATCAAAAGGCGTACTCTCCACCCATGTTCTCAAAGATTTTACATTTATAGACAGCCAAGCATTTAAGTCCCCGTTACTAATCAATTCAGTATTATTTTCCCAGTTTGCAGGCCATCCAGATCCTACATCCCTTAGCAAAAATAACAGGTCTATATAAGAAAAGAATCTTTTATTCTCTACCTTTTAAAAGGCCTATATAATAAATTCTTCTTATCTAAAAATAAAATTATAGTTTCCGTAGTAGCAGTAAGTAACTTAGCCACTTCTATACGCCTTAAAAGTCCTTAAGCCTTCTTAATAGTATAAGTTTATTATTACTATATTAGGACATTGTTATTCTTAGCTAGAATATAATACTTTTTTTACTTATAGAAAATAAGATATTTTAAGTAATACTAGTAGTAATAAAAGAGTTTAGATAATTCTAAGCTTAGTTAAGCTATTATAAGATTTAAATTTAATTTAAAGTATAAGGATTATTACTTTATACTTAGGGTAATTTTAATTATTTATATAAATTATTTTTACTATTTTTTTTTAAACTACTAGAAATATTTACTATATAAGCTTATAAAGCTACTACTACTTATAAGGTATAATTAAGCTAAAAGTTTAAGCCTAATAGTACTTTAATAGTTTTAAAATAGTATAATACCTTAAAGATAGTAAATTCCTATATATTATTAAATCCTTATAGTATTATAATATATATATTTAAAATATTTTTACTAACAGCTAATAGCTAAAGATATATAAAGCTATTAATAGCTTTTTTAGCTAGTATAAAATTAAAACTATACTTTTACTAGTAAGTTACTAAATAAATTAACTTATAATAAAGTTAAAATATATTTTTAAGCTAATTATTATTAGTAAAAAACTATAAATAGTATATAAAACTTTTATAAATTTAATTAACTTTAAGCTATAAATAGCTAAGGTTAAGTTATTATAAAAATTAAAAATAGTAGTATTATATAATATATAATTTATAAATAAAACGGTTTTATTTTTTTAAAATAATTTAATAATAATATTTATTAGACCTTATTAAGTATTTTTACTAAAACTGTAAATATACTAATAAAAATAAAAAGTAAACCTTATTAAAAAAAT
The DNA here is from genome assembly GCA_020615335.1 of Fusarium pilosicola. NCBI lineage: Eukaryota > Fungi > Ascomycota > Sordariomycetes > Hypocreales > Nectriaceae > Fusarium > Fusarium pilosicola. The sequence continues at coordinate 19,243 of JAGQDI010000042.1, read as the reverse complement.
TATTTATAGATATTATTAATATTTTTAAGGCTAAAATAGAAAATATTTATAAAAAAAAAAAAAAAAAGAATATAAATTTAATTTTAAAAAGGTTTTAGTATTTAATTATTAAATAATAAGGTATTATAATAAGGTTTATTATTTAAAAAAAGTTATAATAAAGTTTAGTATTTAGTATTATAAGTAACTTAATATAAAAAAATATAAAATTTAAATAAAAAGTAATAACTACTAAAATAAAATTAGAGTCAGAAAACACGCCAAAGGGGTCCTGGTTAGGGTTACAAGTAATAAATATTTAGAGCCTTTCACTTATAGACCTTTACATTTTTATAAGATTGCTAGTAAACTTGCCATTTTCATACAGCGGACCAGCCTAAACCTAGGTTTAGGTGTCCGTACACAATACCTTTTTTAAAAACTTTAGTAATTCATTCTTTAAACCTAGGTTTAGGTATCTATGCGCCCTTAAGCCTCCAGAACTTTGGCCAATTTATATCTTAATCCCAGGTTTAAGTATCTGTGCCTGCTATCCTCTATCCTTCCCTCTAAACTTTTAACCTTCTACTTCCTCTCTGCACTTTTTATTCGTCCTCCCTTTTATTTCCTCTTACTATTCTTTAATTAGTTACCTTTCTAATCCCTGTATTATCTTCTATTTAATATAATACTCCTTATATTTTATTTTTATCTATCCTCTTTCTCTCCCCTTAACTATTCCTTCCTATATCTTACCTAGCGTGGAATAAGGTAACGAAACATATATATATTAACCCACTGCTATTATTATCCTTAGCAGCACTATGATTAAAACTAGTCGCCGTCTGCCTCCTAAATCCAACATAAATCCCCGGCCCTTTAAGCGCCAGAAAACTATACCTATCCACCCTCTTCATAAACCCTATTATTTATCCACTTCTCTTTCCCTTAACCCCGTCGTTAACGACACCCTATTATTACCACTACCCTTACTATCTAAGCCTGCAAAATCGCTAAAGCCTTCTTTACTTTCCTTTACTAAGGTCAATTCCCTAAGGAAATAGGCAGAGCTCTACTGCCTTGCCGTCGCTAAGCTACCTATCTGTATACTTAACTCCTCCTAGTCTCGTGGCAGTAACAGGCCTCTTAACTGTAACTATATTACCTATCTTTATTGCTTTTTCTAAAATAGTAGCCTAATACGTCGAGCTAAGCAGCACTTTATCTAGGTCTCCTGCAGTGCCGCTGCCGTTTAAAAAATAATTAATGCCTTCCCAGATACTAATTAAAGCCATATCTAAGACCGACGTTAGTATATATTATTATTTAGAAATTAGGCCAATTTTATTAACAAGAGGCCTAAGCTTATAGCTAGTTAGTATTATATTAAGGCCTTAAAAGATTACGTAAAACAGATATATTTTAATTTAAACAATTTATAGTAAATTTACAAGTTTTATAATAAAGGTATAACCCTTCTTAATTACCATTCCTAATACTATTAGCAGATCTTAATTTCGTATATTTTATTATATAAGTAATAAACCATACTTACCCTTCTATACAGACACTCTACCAGTTAAACTTAACATTAAGCTTTATATTAATTGCTATAATCTTACCCTGCCCAATACCTATAGCTAAATCTGGCTATAGCTTATCTTAGCCTTTAATTAAAATCCCACTTTATTTTCTATTAAGAGAAATATTAATAAGAAGGGTATTAAGAAAAGCATACTTAATATCTTATGCCTAATAAGTAAAGCTTGCTTTTCTATTAGCTATCTTATTACGCTATAGCAAAGCAAGCAGTAAAGACCCCAGGTAACTCGCTAGTATTAAACCTCCCTAAGGAGAACCACATTTAATATTTCAAAATAGTATCAGATTACAGAGTATAGACTAAATAATATAAGTAGCTTGCCCTTAGTGCCTGGGAATTATAGTTTATTATTATTATTATTATTATTATTATTATTATTTATTATCTTATCTATCTCTTTCACTCCAGGGCAAAAGAAAACAGTCTTAGATACTACTAAGCCTTACCTAAAATATATTATTAATATAAAAGTAGTATTAGTTTGATATATTTTACCAGGTTCTTAAGACCTTAAGGGTACTTCCTGCCTCTACCTCCAAGTCTATTTAAATTTCTAATTAGAATATACTAGCTAGTAGCCTAAAAAGCAATACCTATAATACTGCAAATATTTGCTAGGTCTTTTATCCTAAAGGTAATAGTAATAATAATAATAATAGTAACTCTAGCCTATTGCTCCCTTTTACTATTAAACTGGCCTAAAAGACAGCTTAGTAAAGTAGATTTCTAAGCTTACTTAATAAGAAAGCCTATAACAGTCTTTACTACTATCTTTAACAGAACCTTACTCTTTAGTTTCTAGATATATAGCCCTTATTAAAGATCAAAAAGGAAGAAAGTAAGGTTATAGCACAGGTCATTGACCATATAGTACATTAAGTAAACACTTAACCTGCAGATATTATTAATACTTATAAGAATAATAAGCCCTTATAATAACAGGACTTAGTACCTGTAATTAAAAGACTTATAGTAACTACTTACAGGGATAATTAGTAGACTTAGTAAAAGGAAAATAGTAATATTAATAGTACTAATAATATAGTATCCTGGCTTAATCTATACTTACAAATACTAAAAAGGAAAGTCCTTAACTATATCCGCAGCTATATAACTAAATTTAGGGATCCCTTAATAAAATACTATCTTAACTTAATACCAGAAGAATATAATAAGTACTATATAGAATGCTTTAGTACCAGTAACCTATAGACTAATTTATTTTATATAGTCTAAGATGCCCTAGGCCCTGCATTTTGTCCTGTATAGGAGAATTCGATCTCTGAATGCATTAGCGTAGATAATACGGTTTATTAATTGCAATCCGAGATACACTACAGACCACTGGCCTTAGCTATTACACAAGCTATTATTAGTTAGCTAGGAAATATTCTTAAGGTAAAGGGGATTCTACACTAAGAGGCATATATGCCTTAAATAAGCTTAGTATTTACATTAATTATACTATTCTCTTATAGGCTTCTAATTAATGCTATAAAGCAGTAAAAAATAATAAGTCTAATAAAGGATATCCTTAGTTAAGTAAAGCACTCTGTGTAATCTAGGTAGTATATTAGGGGTATAAGGGGATCCTAGTAGGAATAAAATTAGCTACTGTAATTTCTAAATATAATAATTAGTAGCAATAGTAGCGGCAGTTACTATCTTTACTTCTACCAAAAGAGCGTATTAATAAAGTTCCCTATTAATAATAGGGAACCGTATTATTAAATCAAAACATTATTAAGCAACCCCTATCATCGCAGGGGTCTATTTCGATTAACACAGCAGACAGGATATATTATAATAGCAGGCATATAAGGGCTATAGCTACGGAAGAAGGCTTATTACCCTAAATACAGCAACAGATTCAGCAGCGCTAGTAATTACAGTATCCTTAACAGTAGCTACTATTATTGCTGCTACTATTTACTGATAATAATGCAACTACTACAATAAGATCCTTGCCGCCTCCAGCCCAGCGGATAGTAATAATAAGAAGCCCCTACTACAGAGATGGCAGATAGGGGAGGGGTTCTGCAGATTACAGTTACCAGCTACCTCCTTAGTCTTACGTTGCAGCTAAAATCGGCCGTCTGCTGTAAAAACTACTAAAGGGGGATATTAGGAGCGGCAGGATCTGCCAATTACTAGCAATAAGGACATTACTACTAAGTATACAGCCAAGCCCTAGCTAATCCCGAATAACTAGGGAGAAGCAACAGCGCTAGCATCACCGGGATCAAATCCTTAGCTCTTAGCCACAAAAAAGATTATCCTGGATAGATAGTCCTGTAGTAATGTCTAGAAGTAAACGTTAATCTTTCAAGCAAGTCATACCCTATATAATAAAATAGACAATATAACTAGCAAACTATTAGCAGTAGCACAGCTATAAATAATATATTAAGTAATAGTAATCATTATAATAAATAATAGTAAATACTAATAATTAACTGTATTGTCTATAACCCGTAAGACGTTACTAATAAGGCAACCTGGACCTAACCTAACCCCTATTTATTATAATTATATACAAGTTCCTGATTTTTAGAGTTTCTGGAATTAACAGCTGGTTTAATACTAGGAAGGTAAAAACGCAGGGGAAAGAATACAGATAGGCCAGAAAGAGCTGAACTGGGGAGGAGAGTACCCCTGTTGCTACATAATGTAATAAGTCTTTAGAGTTTTATAGTATTTATAATAAGCAAGTTACCTTATTTCCTAGATATTTACCCTTAACCTTTTACATAAGGGCATTAGAGTTAGAAAACACGCCGAAGGGGTCCTGGTTAGGGTTACAAGTAATAAATATTTAGAGCCTTTTACTTATACACCTCCAGATTTTTATAAGATTGCTAGTAAACTTGCTATTTTTATATAGCAGACCTGCCTGAACCTAGGTTTAGGTATCTGTATACGATACCTTTTTTAAAAACTTTAGCAATTTATTCTTTAAACCTGGGTTTAGATATCTATGTGCCCTTAAACCTCCAGAACTTTTGCTAATTTATATCTTAATCCCAGGTTTAAGTATCCGTGCCCGCTATCCTCTATCCCTCCCTCTAAACTTTTAACCTTCTACTTCCTCTCTGCACTTTTTATTTATCCTCCCTTTTATTTCCTCCTACTATTCTTTAATTAGTTACCTTTCTAATCCCTGCATTGTCTCCTATCTAATATAATACTCCTTATATTTTTATCTATCCTTATTCTCTCCCCTTAACTATTCCTTCTTATATCTTACCTAGTATAAAATAAAGTAATAAAATATATATATATTAACCCACTGCTATTAATATCCTAAGTAGTACTATAATTAAAACTAGTTACTATCTGCCTCCTAAATCTAATAAGAATCCCCGGCCCCTAAGCGCTAAAAAACTATATATTATTTATCTACTTCTCCTTCCCTTACCCCTGTCATTAACAATACCCTATCATTATTACTACTGCTATTACTACTAAAATCTGCAAATTCGCTAAAGCCTTCTTTACCTTCCTTTACTAAGGTTAATTCCCTAAGGAAACAGGCAAAGCCTTACTGCCTTACTATTGCTAAGCTACCTATCTATCTCCTTAACTCCTTCTGGTCTTGCAGTAATAACAGGCCTCTTAACTGCAACTATATTGCCTATTTTTATTGCTCTTTCCAGAATAGTAGGCTTGCACATTAAGCTAAGTAATACTTTGTCTAGGTCTCTTGCAGTGCTGCTACCGTTTAAAAGATAATTACTAATACCCTCCTAGATACTAATTAGAGCCATATCCAGGATTAATATTAGCATGTATTATTATTTAGAAACTAAGGCAATTTTATTAATAAGAGGCCTAAGCTTATAGCTAGCTAGCATTGTATTAAGGCCTTAAAAGATTATATAAAATAGATATATTCTAACTTAAACAATTTATAGTAAATTTATAAGTTTTATAATAAAGGTATAACTCTTTTTAATTATTGTTCCCAATACTATTAGTAAATCTTAATTCTATATATTTTATATATAAGTAATAAACCATACTTACTATTCTATATAGACACTTTACCAGTTAAACTTAATATCAAGCTTTATATTAATTACCGTAATTTTACCCTACCTAACACCTATAGTTAAATCTAGCTATAGCTTGTCTTAGCCTTTAATTAGGATCTTACTTTATTTTCTATTAAGAGAAATATTAATAAGAAGGGTATTGAGAAAAGCATACTTAATATCCTGTACCTGACAAGTAAAGCTTGCTTTTCTATTAGCTGTCTTGTTACGCTGTAGCAAAGTAAGTAATAGAGACCCTAGGTAACTTACTAGTATTAAACCTCCCTAGGGAGAATTACATTTAATATTTCAAAATGGTATTAGATTGCAGGGTATAGACTGGATAATATAAGTAGCTTGCCCTTGGTATTTGTAAATTATAGTTTATTATTATTATTATTATTATTTATTATCTTGTCTATCTCTTTTACTTTAGGGCAAAAGAAAATAGTCTTAGATACTATAATTAAGCCTTACCTAGAATATATTACTAATATAGAAATAGTATTAGTTTAATATATTCTACCAGGTTCTCGAGACCTTAAGGGCACTTCCTGCCTTTACCTCTAAGTCTATTTAAATTTCTAATTAGAATATACTAGCTAGCAGCCTAAAAAGCAATACTTATAATACTGCAGATATTTACTAAGTCTTTTATCCTAAGGGTAATAGCAATAATAATAATAATAGTAACTCTAGCCTATTACCCCTTTTTACTATTAAACTAGCCTAAAAGACAGCTTAGTAAAGTGGATTTCTAAGCTTGCTTAACAAGAAAGCCTATAATAATCTTTACTACTATCTTTAATAAAACCTTACTCTTTAGTTTCTAGATATATAGCCCTTATTAAAGATTAAAAAGGAGAAAGGTAAGATTATAGTACAGGTTATTGATTACGTAGTATGCTAGGTAAACACTTAACCTGTAGATATTATTAATACTTATAAGAATAATAAGCCTTTATAATAACAGGACTTAGTACCTGTAATTAAAGGTCTTATAGTAACTACTTATAGGGATAATTAGTAGGCTTAGTAAAGGGAAGATAGTAATATTAATAGTACTAATAATATAGTATTTTAGCTTAATCTGTGCTTACGAATACTAGAAAGGAAGGTCCTTAACTATATCTGTAGCTATATAACCAAATTCAGGGATCCCTTAATAAAACACTATCTTAACTTAATACCAAAAGAATATAATAAGCACTATGCAGAACGCTTTAGTACCAGCGACCTATAGACTAATCTATTTTATATAGTCTAAGATGCCCTAGGCCTTGTATTTTATCCTGTATAGGAGAATTTAATCTCTAAATACATTAGTGCAGATAACGCGGTTTATTAACTGCAGTCTAAGATACGCTACAGACCACTGGCCTTAGCTATTATACAAGCTATTATTAGTTAGCTAGGAAATATTCCTAAAGTAAAGGGGAATCCTGTACTAAGAGGCATATATGCCTTAAATAAGCTTAGTATTTATATTAACTATACTGTTCTCTTATAGGCTTCCAATTAATATTGCAAAGCAGTAAAAAACAATAAGTCTAATAGAGGACATCCTTAGTTAAGTAAAGCACTCTGTACAATCCAGGTAGCGTATTAGGGGTATAAGGGGATCCTAGCAGGAATAAAATTAGCTACTGTAATTTCTAAATAAGATAATTAGTAGCAACAGCAGCGGCAGTTACTATCTTTACTTTTACCAGAAGAGCATATTAATAAAGTTCCCTATTAATAACAGGGCATCGTATTATTAAATTAAAATATTATTAAGTAATCCCTATCGTTACAGGGGTCTATTCCGGTTAACACGGCAGACAGGATATATCGTAATAGCAGGCACATAAAGGCCATAGCTATAAAAAAAGGCTTATTACCCTAAATATAGCAATAGATTTAATAGCGCTAGCAATTACAGTATCCTTAACAGTAGCTACTATTATTACTATAACTATTTGCTAATAATAATATAACTACTATAATAAGATCCTTACTGCCTCTAGCCTAGTAAATAGTAATAATAAGAAGCCCTTACTACAGAGATAGTAAACAGAGGAAAGGTTCTGCAGATTATAGTTACTAGCTATTTCCTTAGAAGTCTTACGTTATAGCTAAAATTGGCCATTTGCTGCAAAAACTACTAAAAGGGGATATTAGAAGCAGCAGGATCTGCTAATTACTAGTAACAAGGATATTACTACTAAACATATAGCTAAGCCCTAGCCAATCCTAAGTAACTAGGGAGAAGCAATAGCATTAGTATTACTAGGATTAAGTCCTTAGCTTGTAGCTATAAAAAAGATTATCTTAAATAAATAGTCCTGTAATAATGTCCGGAAGTAAACATTAATTCTTAGAGTAAATTATACCCTATACTAAAAGATAAACAATATAATCTAGCAAACCATTAGCAGTAGCATAGTAATAAATAATATATTAAGTAGTAGTAATTATTATAATAAATAATAGTAATAAATAATAATAATTAACTATATTATCTATAACCGTAAGACATTACTAATATAGTAAACTAAATCTAACCCAACCCCCATTCATCATAATTGCGTGCAAGTTCCTGGTTTTTGGAGTTCCTCTAATGGCATCCCCTGCGTCGTTTGGCAACCGACGAACTAATCTTGGTGGGAAATGAAAAGGCGCTAGCATGACATGGGGCAGCCGACGAACTAAATCTGGGGTAACCGACGAACTCCAGTTTGCTTATAAGACGTGATATAATCTCTATAAAAACTGGTAAGCCTACGACACTCCGACCCAAGATTGCAATTGAATACTTTTTACCTTCAGAAACTATCGTAAGTATGACTAATTATTAGATTCGACTGTCAACTCTGGATTTAACGTTTTCAGTTGACAAGGGTAGCCTGTAAACAGGACCCAATCAGGAACTTCCCTCAACTGCCGCGCAGAGACATGGCAGTCGCACTTGCACCAGCCGTCATCAACGAGAGAAAGTAAGTTTACCCAATACGCAAGTAAAAGGGGTTTGAGCCACTATAAAATTAGAAAAGAAGAGGATTACTTTGTTTTATTCTTGTTTATGTTATTATTGCTATCACTGTTGAACCGTAAGTCGATACAATGGAGTATTTTATCTATGTAAATAACATGCGCCTATTATGCTACAGGTCATGCAAGTACATGGTTACGCGTCGAAGAATCCAAGCTCATCTCCGCGGCAATCCACATAGGCTAGTGAAGAAGGATATTGACAAAGTCCGGTCGTGGGCCAAAGCACTTGACCTCGTTGACAGCGACGAAGAGATCCTAGCCTTACCGCCTATTCCAGACGACAGTCTACCAATCGAGGCACTTAGCAAGCCTAAAAGCGGAGGATATCGATATACCTTTACAAGAGACTGCCGCACCGTAAGCGCAAACCCGAGACGAAGAAATGAACACCTCTAGAAAGTGCACGGCGTTGAGCTAGACCCGAAGCCCGGTCCACGGAAGGTCAGTACTGTTGAAGCAGATACAAGCTCGACATACTGGAGAGATGGCGTGTTCTATCAACAGCTCTTTATCAAGGGCCTACGCAGCGAATACTTTGAGGTAGCAAGAGGCCATAATCTGGCAACTCTAGATGCTGAGCAGGCAAGGGAAGATATGGCTACTCAACAGGCCACCGAAGTCTTTCAGGCAAGGTCCAAAGAGGCCCGAAAGAAGGAGAAGGAGGCCATTGAAGAGATGGGTGACTTGGCTGCACCAAACTCGTGGCTTCGTCGACTAGGATCGACTACCCACTTGAAAGACTTTAGCGACAGGAAACAGTATCTAAGGGGCCTCACGTCGCTGAAGTACACCATGAAGCCAGACGACCCTGCAGCTGAGAATGACGCTGAGCTCCGGCACATACACGCGGCTGTCAGACGTCTTATTCGAAAAGCTGCCGGTGCAACCAGACCGAGCGTAGTCTCGTGGAATGTGCTGTTCGAAGTCAACCGGAAAGAATTGCACAAAGAGCGCAGCACGCCCTTTCACTTCCGGTTCAAGCGACAGACTCGGAAAAAGTACATTGCCGTCTGTCTTCAATTCTTTGCCTACGCCGTTCGGGCCATTTCTTGCGAGGATGCCTCGGACCGACCACCATTTAAACTGACTGAGAGTCAAGACACTGCTTTCGATATAATGATGGATCATGCAGCAGAACTTGTCGACATCGATAACAAAGTCGAGCCTGTGCCGACGTTATCGCGGATTAACGAGTTGCACCAACTGCTCGAGGACGCCGCACTTGCGTTCTATATCTCTGTTCTCGATCACTTTACCAAAGTCACCGAGTACGATAGCGTCCTCGTCAGTTTCTTGACTGTTCTAAGCATCCGAGATGATAAGACTTGGGAGACTTTTGCGAATTTTACCCCCAAACTGTCGGCTATTATGGCGATCTCCCGAGTATTTCTCATCAAGTACACAGTCGATAAGAGGGCTTTATATGTTCAGCAGAGAGTAGATCAAGGGCAGGCCAGACAAGAGGCTGAAGATAAGAGCCCGGGTCACTTCGAAATCATGTCTGAGATGACACGCCGATTTCTAGTCGGCGGCGCTGAGGGTTGGGATACCACGCCAACGCAATTCATCATTCGGCTTCGCAATTACGGCATGGCAGCTAGCGGTCAGCAGGCTATGCCAGGTTCAGTTAGTTGGGATAATGAGAATGCGAGATATAAGGGCATTCGTGTCAGTGTTCTTGGCATTCAGTCCATGCTCCAGACTGCTCTGCGACGAGCCGAGGCGTTGCTGTATAAGTATCTGCTCTTCTGCGACGAGTATAAAGACCAGTCGCCTATTGAACTTGGATTGCCGCAGGTTCCGTGGGACGAGCTTGTCGATAATGCAGCAGACGCAGGTATAGGCCATTCATTTGTGAATGACCTTTTTCGGCTGGTGCCAAAAAGCGATGGCTGGGCGTTCCGCAAAGTGTGGACTGACACGGTTTTGCAAAGAGCGTGGTTCAATGATGAGTCTGAGGCTGAGCCTAAGCTTCTTGAAAAGAAAGCTTGGCACTATGGCAAGTACTTGGAGGAGTTTCTTGAATGTCTGCTGTTCATAATACATCTGAGTGGTGGGCAAGCCGCCCGGTCATTGGAACTGCTTACCCTACGGCACAGAAATACCGCTAATGGCGGGATTCGAAATATCCTCTATGACCGTGGGCTTATCATGCTTGTGGCTGGATACCACAAAGGATTCTCAAAGACCGAGCGACTTAAAATCATACACCGTTTCCTGCCGCGCGAAGTTAGTGCCTTAGTAATTTATTATCTTTGGCTCGTGCTGCCGTTCTGGGAAGATATACAGGCAAACGCTTGGGACAAGGCCGAATTCTCTTCCAACTTCTGGGCTCCGGAAGAAACCCTTGATGACCTGAATGACGATGATGGGAAAGATGGATATGGGACTGGCAGTGATGGAAGCGATGATGAGGAGGACATACGTGGGCGCCCTCAAAGAGAGACGAAAGCCAAGCCGCTACGTCTAGGCCCCGGCCCACATTGGACATCTGCACGGATGACCCGCATCCTACGCCGAATGAGCCTCGAAAGTTGTCAAGGTGGACTCACTATTAGTAGCTGGAGACATCTTTCCATCGCAATCACGCGACGCTATTTCCGCAACGGCACTACTGCTCATGCATCTCTTATCGGAGAAGCTGATGAGGGTTACGGCAGCGATAGTGATAGCGACGTGGAACAGGACAGTATCTGGGATGCACAGGCTTGTCATGGCTCTCTGACTGCAGGGTTGGTATATGGAAGGCTTATTACGGAAGGTTGTTTTGAGACGAACGAACGACGTGTCAACTTCCGGTTCATCAGCGAAGAGTGGCATCGCTTATTCGGTTTCCCTTCTGCCATCAACGGGTTCGGAGAGCTTCTTACACCAGGGCGTAAACGGAAGACGCCATCGTTACATTACGAAGCAATGAGAGACCTACAGCTAAGGCGATGGAAGACCCTTAGGCGAGTCAACCTCGACCAGGAGCTTGGTCGCCTATACGGAGATCATGTCCGGTTTCGCGGTAAGCAGCGGGAAGCAGTGGATGCGATCATGATGAACAAGAGTCCTGTAGTTGTGATTATGGGGACAGGTACTGGGAAGAGTCTCTGCTTCATGCTACCCGCGGCCAGCTGTCCCGGTGGGCTCACCGTGGTGATCGTCCCGCTTGTATCTCTTCAAGGTGATCTGATGGATCGGTGCCAGAAGCTCAGGATATCCTGTGCCGAATGGAGAAGTGACAGGGTACCTGGAGACGTGTCGATTGTGTTTGTAACACCAGAGTCGGCTATGACGAAGCGCTTCCTAGACTTTCTAGAGTTACGGCGGGTCATGGCCAAAGTAGACCGGATTGTTGTTGACGAATGCCATACGATTATGGAAGGAAGCCTATCCTTTCGGCCCAAGCTACGTGAGCTGGGTACCCTCGCGTTGGTCGGGGTTCAGATGATCTATCTCACCGCGACACTGCCGCCTGCCGATGAACCAGCTTTCTTCAGCCTAATCAACGCACGGCACGAAGACATTATCATAATCCGGGCAAGGACAACACGTGGCAATGTGGCTTACAGCGTTAGGTCGGTCCCTGCCTCGACAGTTGAGGAAGCAGTTACCGCCGTTGTCGAGCAGGCAAAGGTGACGATCGATCAAAAGCTGGAAGAGTACCCATGGCCAGCCAAGATTATTGTTTACTGCCAGCGAGTAGAGGCTACAGAGCATCTGGCCGCAAAGCTAGGTTGCGATGCTTACCATCGAGATATTGATACGCGAGATGGGAAGGCAGAGAGGCTCAAGTTTTGGATGAGTGGCACAAAGCGTGAGCAATACAGGAGACGGTCGAGTGATCGTGGCGACAAACGCGCTTGGTCTTGGCATTGATGTACCTGATATTCGAGCGGTGGTACACGTAGAGATGCCGTATAGGATGGCCGACTATACACAGCAGAGCGGGCGCGCAGGCCGAGATGGGCAACGCAGTAAGGCTATTGTTATCCGGCTGGATGTGCAAGGTAGTTCTAGGAGGCCACGGCCACTGGTGTCTGAGCATGCTGCTATAAATAACTACGTCAGCGGCAATGTATACCGGCGCGTAGGTACTTGATCTGGTCATGGATGGGCGAAATGACCGAGAGGGCTGTAGAGAGGGCGAAGAGCTATATAATATCTGCCAATGCCGCGTGGACGAAGAAAAACAGAGAACGAAGGCGGTATGATAGAAGATAGAGAGGAAGGTAATATGCGGCAACGGGAGCTACAGGTGGAACATGCTCGGTATCGTGCTGTAACGCTGGTAGGCCAAGAGCATCAAGACTTTTTGGACTACAAAAAGAAGCTCGCAGATCGAGTCCTTGAGGGTTGCCCATTCTATAAGTGGCAGGGTTCAGGTAATGACAGGATGCACTCGGGGTTACGTTGCGATGAAGCAATAGAAATAGGTGGGCAGGTACAGGAGGCATACGAGCTTGCTGTCAGTATGGAAAAGTATATAAAGAGAAGCAAGGTAGTAGAGAATTTTGGTTGTTGCCTAGGGTGTTTTGTGCCGCAGGAATTATGTAACGGCTGGGAAGAGAACCGCGAGGAGGGTGGCTGGAGAAGAGTTACAAATGGCAAGTGCCAGTATGAGGGGGTTATGATATCCATTGTTGCCTGGGTATGGATACATTTGCCAAGTGAAAGTAAAGAGCTATATAGCCGGCTTGGATTTTCCTATAGGGATGAGTGGACGGATAAGCAAAGGAAGGAACAGGTTTGGAGATGGATAGGGTAGAAGGGTAATCTGGGGGGTACAGAAGCGTTACAAATATGTCAAGTTTTTAATGAGATGATAGAGTAGGATGGCAAGGAAATTATAGCCTAGCAGGTTCTGAGTGGACGCTAGCATGACATAGGGCAACTAACAAACCCTAGTCTACCTACAGGGCAGTCTAGAGATACGTCTGGTGTTTAATGGAATAATGGAGTATCTAGCTATATATCTACAGCCTGTTGTATTGATATTATCTTAGTAACTATATAGTAAAGACACCTTATTATCGAGGAGGCGGAGGTGGTGGTGGAGGAGGAGGCTGTAGTCCTCGAGGCGGCGGCAGCGGCATGGGAAAGCTCGTGAGTTTCTCGCCACCAGGCAGCCCTTCACTTCTCCTTCTAGCAACTCGTTTCACTACAACTACATAAAATGTCATGGAGAATGCAAAAGCAAGCCACTCAAGCACCTGCAGTGTACCTCCGACCTTGACATGTAGCGAAACGGCGCCCTGTTTCTTCGTGGCGAACTGCAGTGCATTTCCCGTCTGAGTGGTGGATGCTGCACTGATAACAGAAATGGCTACCGATGCCACAAGAGCCTTCTCTGGCCAGCCCTGCTCAATTAAGCGCCAATTCTGTGCTTTCCTCTTGCTGATCTGTATACAGACGCGAGTAACAAAAAGAATGATACTGATAGTGAAGAGCACGCCAGCAAAGGCCTGCAAACAGAAAAAGATGCTTCGTTGCAGCTGAAGGGCGGTTTCGAGAGTACGCAGACTAGGTACTGGAGATCCCTTGCCCCCTCGACCTAACTGGGCGGTCAAGGCGGCACTGAGTGACTGCGGAGTTGTCAGTAAGGTGTAGCCACGCAATTGTGACTACCATTTCCAGATATACATACTCCTACATATATCAGCCTCGGACTTTATAAGAGGCCAATCCACGGGAGCATTAGGCAATAAATAGAGAAAGCCTACCAAAATAACCAATTCGAAGTTCTGCCGTGCTTGAGCTGTTGATTGCCACCAGGAATATACTGGGTAGCCCAGGGCTATCGGATACACATCCTGTTAAGGATAATGCTGGGTGAAGTTAGTATATATAATAATAAATACTGGATAAGTGAAATTCTTACTGTAAAATACTAGGCCTGCAACAGGAAAAATAGAGATGACTAGCAATTCCACAATCCGGAGCTCTTTAACTACAGGGTTAGTTAATTCTCTATATTGCGTATACTTTTAGACTTACGCATTGTAGAAAGGACAGACTGTTTAGATATTAAGAATATAGAAAGATATTAGGGTTAAGGTGTGTAGGGCAGCAAGTTGACTAATACCAAGAAAGGAATAAGGGCGTTTTTCTTTAGTCGCTATACAAGAGTAGTAAATAAACCTTAGACTTAATAGATATGTAAGTAATGTCTTTCTTGTTATTAGGACTCTTTAAATAACTTTCACGTTCTGTACTTCAATCTGCCGTCTATACTGCTAAAAGTAACAGACTGTCTTCTTATTGAAAGCGCTTAGCACCATCACGACCATGTATAACCGCGCGAGTATATTTCAGATCCTCTGTGTTAGTCCAACTAGAAGTATATGCTTTCGTCCACGCGTACTGACTTCATCCAATCGCGGCATGAGGATCATCAAAGCGTTTTAGCCTTGCAGCCACCCTCCTGTTGCTTCCAGTTCAGACTCTATATTTACCTGAGCTCCATTTATCTGAGACGTTCAGCCCTCGCGAAGTGTTGTCGGCGGCAGGGGACTGCCCTCGCCGCGTCATAGATCCTACCTCAGACACACTCTAGGACCGCGACCTAAGGCTCCCCCAAACGCCAGTCAGGTGGGCGGTTACGCGACATTGTTGGCCTGCTCAACGCATTAGGCCAGGATACAAGATAGTAGTCCAATATGATGCCACCCACCTGACAGTGCAGTCATGCGGCCCAGTAGGCCAGGGTCAGTTGCTAAAAAGAAACAGGCCATGTGTAAGTGAGCTGCTAAATATGCCTTGCCAGGCCAGTAGAAAGGCCTTGAGTGAACCCAGCCCTAAAGACAAGGCATTTAATTGGGTATTAGTGCTCTGTTGGCTCTCACTTTTCGAGTTGAAACAAAGCCATCGGTCCTTCTGCTCATCCTTCGCTCTTAACTGCCTAAGCAAGTAACCTCCGACTTGAGCTGTTGGTGCTATACTTGCTTTTAGTATCCAGGCTAGGCTAACAGAGGCATGTAGGCGGTTACAAAAAGGTTGTTGGTTCAGAGGTGTGGTGGATCTAAGCTTTAAGGAGCGCTTTTATTGGCTGGACCGTTGGTGAAAGCTTGGGAATGTCAACCTACGGAAGGTTCGTAACAGGGATTACAAAGTTGACAACCAACACCTGAAAGATAACCAAGTGTAGGTAGGCAAGGCAGAATTATCCAAGTGAAACCAGTTTGCACACTCTTACCAGGCAGAGTTCAGTCAACTTCTAGCATCTTCTGTACCAATGGGTTTTAAATGCCATTTACTTTACATGGAATTCTACATAATTTAACCTACAAGATGATTTCTGAAATGTTCATAGGACCACCGGTTCTCAGCAGCTAACTATCTCACCGCTAGAGAGCACCCGAGCTCCGTTGTCTAGAAGCCTCTGGGGCGGCCGTTGCCAGTTTAGGACCTTGTCACCCCTAGCCCACGCATCCCGCCGCCTCTCATAAAAGTTATCCACGGTCGAATATACTGGCTGCCCATGTACATCTTTTAGGCAAATGGTTTTTTGTGGTGGCTTGGGCATGGCGGGCAAGTCAATGGCCCTTGGAACATCACCTAAACAGACTCCTGCCCTTTGATCCTGCCACTCTTGCAACATAAGCTGATATGATGCAACTGGATGGTCTAGCTTTACCTCCGGATGCTTCACCCACTTTGACGTAAGGCTGTCAAGGTTCTGGTCTTCGTGGGGTATATCCCGGAGACTATTGTCTTGGGTGATAATCTCGTAGGTGGTGAATATAACGCCTTTGATATCGTTCCGGTCCTCGACGTACTCCTCGCCCTCTGCGGGTGAAGGGCAACCCATGCGAGCCGCAAAGTTGAAGTCAAAGAGCATGATAGAGTCTGTTGACTCATCAATCAAGAGGTTTCTTGGGGCAATGTCTTGGTGCGCGATGCCATATTCAAGGTTCAAGTCATCCACGACCTTGATAAGCTGTCGGAGCCACTCCAGCTTGAAAACGCGCGACCTGTTCTCCTCCAGATTACCGCCAGGCATATAGACATTAGTAAATCCGACTACCCGACCCTCGAGTTCGTCAACGACCACCCGGTCAAAGGGAACGATATTTGGGTGGCGTGGAAGGCGCATCCACAAATTCATCTCCTTCCAGGACATTTGTGCATACTGCCACAAGAAGTAGTATTTAAAGATGACCTGCTCACGAGTCAGCTTCATTAGAGTACGAAACAATCTAAGGGTAGAAACCCAGGTTTTACCTTTTAGCAGATCCATCTAGGCATGGAGGATATGCAACAAGGTCGACGTCAGGACCAAGCCTCTCAGTTCCTCGTTGGTCCCGCCGTACCGTCTGAACTCCTTCCGGGAGACAAGTGTCTTGAAGGGATGGATAGTGTATGCAGCAGGTCTCATCGTCTTTTGATCATTGTATATCGAGATGATCTCACCGGTATGCGACATATAGATTCTGTAAGTATCGGGAGATAGTTGATCACTATAGCGGCTGAGATGTTGAATAGCAAGACTTTCGTCGTCCTGCTCCCCGTCCATGGTTACGGAAACGACGCGTCTCTGGTCCCAATCCGTAATATGCCAAGTGCTGGGACCACCAACAGGAATACTGCCGCTCAGAGAAAAATACTTGGAATCGTCGTCAATCATATTGCTGTATTCTTTAGTAAGTAGGGCAGAAAGATTAAAGAAGGATAGAGCAAGGCAGAGTGAGAAGGAGGATGATAATGACTTGGATAGTGAAGTTGGAAGAGATAAAACGAGTGCGGGGTTGCTCATTGTAATCCACTAGTACGCCTATTTGGCACTATAGTGCACTGTGTGGAAAGTGACCAGAGAGTGCTCTAGTTGTAACTGGGATTCGTTATAGGGTTAGCAGGCGCGCGGCTACAATTTTTACCGTGATACCTAAGTAGTCATAGCCGTTTTCCAGTTCACCTTACTAACTAGGTTATAGATAAGTTAAGTCACAGAGCCAATAGAAAAGTAAAAATGAAAATACTAATAATAGTAGGGATAACCGCGCGCCAACGAACCTGGCCGGGCTCTGGTTAACCGGCTAGAGAGACATGGACTGATATTCAAAGGGGGCTTGGGCGTTTATGTCTAGGTATATAATGGCGATAACATGACAACTAAAAGATGGAAAATCAAATACACACCAAGCACATATATCGAGCCAATACTGAGATCTATAATACCTATTTTACAAAAGAGATTTATACACATCATCGTGCTGAACTTCAGCCTACCACTAAGCCAGGGTTAGTATGGTCATAGCTTTGCTACATCCTGCATTCCACTAACCTTCGCAGTGCAAGGGAAACCTATATTTCAAGGAAAACAGGTAGAAGATCAAACGACTATGGCCAATCAAGCACAATGGATTGAGCCTGAGAATATTGGATGGGCAGCAGAACAATCCAAGGTGTTCAGAGGCCACTGTTACTGTGGATGGTATCACTTTTACGGGCTCTGTGGACACTTTGTACAACGGCAACCACTCAAGTGCGGTCGCAAGCGTACGCGTTCTGGCCAGAGTGGGTTCTGCGATGCTCCGGAAGGCGGCGCCGCAGTATAACGTAGCGGGCTACTGGGTTAACGCGTATTGCAACCAGTGTATGGGAGGACAGTAGGTTTATGGATTTCTTAGAGACTTGATAGATTGGGAGGAGCAAGGGGGAAGGGTAGAACAGGATGCAGGGCGATCTACATACTATTACAATAACTAAGTATAGTGGTTTATATTATATATATATATATTATTATATATTAGTAAGAATAAAGTGTTTTTAATGTTACCTTAGTATGTGATAGTGAGGGTATATCAGGGAGCTTAAGATATATTACTTGATTATTAAGAGATATAAGAAGTAAGCTGGCTAGAGATAAGACTTTGTAGAGTCTGTCGATATAAAATTAGGAGAAATTAGTTGTCCTATTAGAAAGCTTAAGTATTACAGGTGCAGTATAGAAAGGGGGAGTAGATAGAAGTTTATATTAGGGAAGTAAATATGGGTTTAGAGTTTAGAGTAGTAAAGGGATTATAATAGGCTGACTAGGAAGTGGGTAGAGGTGTGGCAAGGTAGGGGAGGTGATTAGAGAAGTAATATGATATGATATAAGTAAAAGATGTAGAAATATAGAAAAATAATCAAGAAAGAGAGTATTTTATATAAGTAAAGAATTGGTATAAGATAGGGAGAGGGAAAGTGATAAAGAGATTAAAATATGTGTAAATATAGGCTAAGGTATAACAACAGAAAAGATAAAGAAGGCTAGTTGAAAGGCAAGGGGGAAAGGTAAAGTAGAGTAAATATAGTAAAAAGTAGTAAAGAAAAACAGACACGGTAAATAAGAAATTAGAAGAAATAAGGTTAAAAGGATATGGAGATAAGAAACAATATAATTATTACTTATTAATATAGTTATATAAAAGATAGAAACTACTAGTTATAATAAATAATATTGTAATATAGCCCTAACCCTGAGGTAAGGGTTGTGCGGAGCAAGAAGGAGGTAAAGGAAGAGAGGGTAACCGCTAACCGCTGACGTGAGGGGTGGCGCGTAGCGCAGGGTTAGGGTTAGGGTTAGGGTTAGGGTTAGGGTTAGGGTTAGGGTTAGGTTAGG